>JARQZK010004369.1:420000-497500 GCA_030704885.1 Cynegetis impunctata
ACAGTCTCTACAAATTCTTCATTCAGAGTAAATTCTCAGGTAATTTTTAGAAAAAACTAATAACAAAAAAATTATCAATTATTAAATTCAATGGAAAATTTTAGAAGATACTCCTCGAAAAAGAATTTATTTTATTTCGCAATCGTAAAAATATGGTGTTGTTTATTTCCGAATAATAATTGGTCTTGTTAAAATAATTCTAGATATAATATGCTCTACTTTTCGAATGAATATTTTATATCAAGAAATTATTTTATATCTATTATGTAAGGGAAATAGTAAAAAAGAAACTGAAGCACACAATGTCAAAATGAAAAGAAACCTGTACTATTTAAATTAAATAATGATAGCACGAAAACAAATAATATTTTATAAATCCTTAAATATTTAATTTCACTGTTACGTGATAGTATTTTTTAGATACATGCCATATATTCTGTTTAAGGTTCACTCAACTTTTGATTATTTTTCTATCAATATGATTATATACCTACTCGGAAAATATGATACGGAAAAATCAAATTTTGTAGAAATATAATATTAAAAAATTAAAATAAGATATTTGGACGTATATGGAGAGTATCCAATAGAATTGCATCTATTAAACAATTTGATGAATAAATAGGCTGATCATTAATTTTTTAAGATGATTAAAAAATAAATCTCCTTCTAAATAAAAAAACACAAGATTACTGGAAGGATTTATTACTGTATTCTGGCAATTTTATACAGAGAGGAACATTTCTTTATAACATTACAAATTGATCTGTCTCATGTAATTTAGAATTATCTAACTTTTAATTATGAAAAAAGATTCATTTTCCTATATCTAAGTGATCATAGAACATTGTTATTTCGTTACGTAATTTTGTTCAAGTTGTAATTTTGTTTAAATAATTTCTTTTAATTTTTTTGCATAAATATTCATGTTTAATTTTTTCGAAATGTTATTAACGTCATTTTTCGCAAAAATTACCGGCTGGTAGTGCTATAATAACCGAATCTGCACGTTTGTTTCAGATGTTCAGCAAATGTAAGCTACACACGATTTTGAAATGCTTTAGAGTGGTGGATTCGAGCAAAGAGTTTTCCTTGTCAGATTATGACACTTCTAGCACTAATTCAGATGTCGAACTGTCTTCTTCACTCAGAGCACGAGCGAGAAAAAAAAGGCTCAAAGTTTCGATGAGGAAGTCCAGATTTTGGGGGTTATGTTGCTACTCGAAGAAAAGTTCCAAGATGGCCAAAATGGAAAGAAGTAAGTGAAAATAAGAGTCTTTATATATATTTATCAGTGGCGGCTCGTGAGGTTTTGGTTTGAGGAGACTACAAGAGGTGTTAAAAAATACACCATAGGCGAAAATTTTTAGGATTTCAAGGTCAACCGCCTTATAATTTATAATTTAAAGAAAATTAAAGTAAAACAAGCACCCTAAGCTATTAATTTATTTTCACTTTCGAGTGTCTACCTTGAGACCTACAACTCCTATTTACAATATTCACAAAAACTCTTCTCAGCCAATTAATCAATTCATCTATTCATCAAATTTTTTTTCTTTCACAAAATAGGTACCTACCTACCTACCTAACGAATTTGTTAACAGCTGGTGAGAGCAAATGAAAAGTTATTATATATTTTTGAAGATTAGCGGGATTCTGCGATCTTTAACGTTAGCAAAATGATCTATAATATCCTCATAAAATTTTTTGTCTTTCGCCAAAAGTTTTACCAATTCCTTTTCAATAGACAACAAACTAATATTTTTCAAACGATCCTGGCTCATTGAATTTCGTAAATAAGTTTTAATTCTCTTAAGATTGGAAAACGAGCGCTCTACGGAAGCCGATGTCACCGGGATAGAAACAATTAGACATAAGAGTTTATAAACTTGGGGTAAATCTTGATTCAAATCATTATCAAAAAGGTATTTAATAGTCCTCACATGATTTTCATTTTGCCCCAAAATTTCATTGTCATTATAAACAACACACAGTTCACTTTTTATGGCCACCTTATCGAAAAAAGTGTATTTTTGACATAAAATTTCCAAAAGGTTATCTGAAAAATTAGCCGAAAATCCGGTTAACAAATTTTTATTGAGAAAGTCGAATTAATGCAGTTCTTTCAAATCAGAGAACCTTATTTCTATTTGACCCCTAATAGTATCCAAAATTTCATAAAATATTTGCTTATAGTGAAGCTCCATATCTGCGTAACTGAATTTCTTTCTTTCGTTTTGGGTCGTATCATCAGTAGTTTGAAATACAGAAAATAGTTTTTTAAAATAAACTTCGGCACGAAATTCTGAAATTTTTTCCAAAAGAAACTTTTGCCGATTTCGTGAGTAAATTACATCTGAAAACTTGTGCTGTAAGATTTGAAAAACTATTTCTGTTTGTTCAAAAATTAATTTAAAGAAGTTTAAAAAATATATAAATATGTATTTAAAGTTACTTTATCGGTGAAAAATTCCTCACTTTCAACTAGGTATAGAATTAAATCCTCAAATCCTAAGCGGCCCCAAACAGAGACATTTTCACTAGTAAAAAGTAAACACTGCCAACAAAATAATTTATTTTTTACCTGTGATCCGGTTAGGCAAGGATTCTCTCATAATTCCTTGTATTAAAACCGCGGTTTTGTTGTCTGTTACGCTGCACCAAATTGTTTAATTCAGGGGTAGGTCGCAATGTTTTTATCAAAACTTTATCCTCATAAATTAGTGCACTAAAGTTATGGGATAACAAATATTCCACTAAGTCACCATTGAAATTTTTGAAATTAACTTCAGTAACCAAACTCATTTTAAAACAATACGCGAGCAATATAAGTAAACACGCTGCTGTTCACGGCCATTAGTAACTACGATCACACTACGATTAAATTAATTTCCAACGAATTCACTCGATGTCACGCGAAATTCTATAGTTGTGATTGGTCGACATTGTATGAGACTGGGTCTCGATCGGTGTTGCCATTTACATGTGTTTTGCTTTTCTATTGCAATGAAGTATTCATTCGGAGTATTTGCACCGTTGTTTGCTTTTCTGTGGCAGGCATAATGAACGTTGAGAATATACCTTTCTAAGCCTCCGCAGCGTTGCCACAAATCTTGAAATGAATGAAATGCAGTAAATGTAAATACCTTCTATCTTAATTAATAAATTATATTACATAATGTAGGTTGAAAGGAAGGTAGGTGCATAAAATAATATGATTTTGATTAATTTGAATATGCTGAATGCTGACTATTCAATATAATATATTAGTGATACACGGAATATTATTGAGGAGGCTTAGCCTCCTTAGCCTCCTTTGACTAGCCGCCCCTGATATTTATATAAGAGTGTGTACAGTGAAAATGGCAATTGATCATTTCGAGTTCAAGTTGGTTTAATTTCAATTAAAAATTTATGATTCTATACATATTTGGTTATTATTTGATTATGAAGGAGATAGTTGTAGTAGGGGAGCCCGAGATCCTAAATGGGGATTTACTCGAGCGTCGTGGGGACCTGTAGATTTTCAAAAATTTAAAAAAAAATCGTTATATATTAATAATTTATACACCCCACATCGTCTCTGATAACGAAGGTAAGTTAATCTGCCGGTTTGCATGGTGGGGGTGACCGTACGAGACGAAAACCCATCGGCGATATTCAAAAATGCAAAAAAAATCCTTCGAAATAAAAATAAAAATTTAAACGTGCTTGAGAATGTCAAAATGACGTTTTCTTTTCGCAACTTTGTGAATCTCCTATTTCCTTATGCCTCGTGCAACTCGTCAGATTAGTGAAATGCATACTCTTCTGCATGTAATTAAATCACCTTGCCTTAATCTGACGCGCTCGATTTTTTCGAACGATCAATTTTTTTTAATAATCTGATCGGCTGCCCTAGACGAACGCCCCCATATTAAGGATTCATGTATGGTGGGGATACTTAACAGGGTGCAAAGTTTCCCCCAATATGTTATTCTGCCGCGATCGAGTAAATCCCAAAATCCCCGCTTGGGCTCCCCTACTATTGTGTAGAAAAAAAAATATATGTATATATATATATATATATATATATATATATATATATATATATATATATATATATATATATATATATATATATATATATATATATATATATATATACCTATATATATATATCAGATTTGAAATTTTTTTTCGAAAATCGTGGTCTAGGAGGTCTAAAACGAATGGGAAAAGTACTCCCGCACCTGACTGCTTTCTTTCGATATACTGCAATAGTATGTATTTCATTGGGATAAAATACGACTAAAAATTTTAGTGGCGACCAATTTTGCAACGAAAGTCAACGAAAAAAGGGTCGATTGAATTCGTTTTTCTCGAATGCTACCTTAACGGTAAGAGATATTTAAATGCTTCCTATCCAAAAGTTGTAGAACACAAAAAGCTCTATCAAAAAGTCCGTGCAGGCACTGTGTCCGCTGAGTCCGCCGCGGACACAGCTAGTATTTTATCAATTTGTGCATTAACCTTCACATATAAATATATGTGATTACAGAATTTCTATAGATCGTACCTACAACTTTTCTATATTTATTATTAGAGAGAGAGAAAACAACTTTATTGAATAGTAATTCAAAGGGCTATCAACCTAGGTTTTCCTGCCCTGGAATACATGTTTTTTATAATAAAAAAAAAATTTCTATTCTGTGTGACAGCAAAAAGAGTGCTTAGGATATTATAGTAAGGATAACAAATTTTCAAATATTGGTTGCGCTGGTAATTTCCTTTTCGGTCTGTGATGGAGTGGAGTTTTGTGTACTAGTGGTTCTATCAGGTCGATGTTGTACTGTTGATGAATGAATTTCTTATTCATTCTGAGGAATCTATCGGCTATTGGTTCTATTTTGGTCTTTTGGTATAAATATTCGTTCGAGGGATTATGCAGGGGATTGTTGGGATGTCTCATTTTCGTAATCTTTCGGAGAGCACTGCGCTCAGCAACTTCGATCATCTTCAAGCCAGTTTTATTGCATTGCCCCAGGATTTGATGCCCATACTCTAAAAGGGGTCTACATATCATTTTATAAATTTTACAGGCTGTGCCTGTTCCAATGCCTTGATCTTTGTAGGTTAAGGACCGGAAATGATTGGCTCTACTGATTGTTGCCTGTTTTACTGCTTTTATGTGCATTTGGAAGTTAAGTTTGTTATCGATTGTCATTCCTAGGTATCTGCAGTTAGGTGATGGTTTCAATGTCGCGTTTGCAAGGGATATGGTCGGAGAGTGTTGATTGCTTTTATGATGAAAGAGCATGAATTTGGATTTTTTCGGGTTCAGTTTTATTCTCCACTTTCTCAACCATTTTTCAACCTTGTTTTTTATTTCTTGGATCCTGCTTACTGCTTCCGTGATTGTTTTTCCATGAGAGATCAGTGCGGTGTCATCTGCAAATTGTAGAATGTATGCCTTGTTATCTATGTGGTTGTTATTCCGGGATTTATGGATGTCATAACAAAAAAGATTGTATAGGTCCGGTGATAGAGGGGAACCTTGTGGAAGTCCTTGTTTTGGGAAAAATTCAGTGGAAAGTGAGTTTTTTACTTTGACCTGTGCTGTTCTTCCCGTGAGAAATTCTCCAATCAATTTCAGCAGATGTGAGGGGCAGCCCAAGTGGTGTAGCTTGTAAACGAGGCCAGCGTGCCACACACTGTCAAACGCTTTTTGTATGTCCATAAATATTGATGCAGTGTGTTCCCCTTCTTTCCTCTTACACTGTACGTTTTGTGTTAGTATGATCAGTGGGTGAATTGTTGATGTTCTCTGTTTGAAGCCGAATTGGAAATTTGGAATATTTTGACCGATCGATTTCATCAATCTTGACTTTATTATCTTTTCGAAGTTTTTTCCAATTACTGGTAGCAATGTGATAGGCCTGTAGTTTTCAAGTTTCTTGGTATCTTTTTTAGCTTTAGGTATCGTAATAAGCAGTCCCTTCTTCCAAATCCCGGGGAAATAAGAGTTCTGAATACAGAAGTTAAGTATTCTGATTATTTCAAGATGCACCGGGAGATCTAATTTTTTCAGAATATTCCTCGGAATATTGTCATATCCTGGGGCTGTGTTCTTTCCATGGTTTAGAGCTTCGAAGTATTCATTCTGGTCTATTGGTGGGATACCATCTTCGCCTTCCAGTGCGGGGAAAACGTTTTTGTACCAGTCCTCAATTAGGTTTTTATGAGTATCATCGAAATCTGGGTCTTCACTTTTTTCAAAAATCTTCTGGAAGTGTGATGAGAAAGCATTCGCAATATCTTGGTCTGCTGTGATTGGTGTTCCATTTACTTCAATTGGGTCTGTAACATTATGGTGGTTGTATTTGGATAGTTTTTTTATTGTACTCCAATATGTTCTACCTCTTTGGTTTTCAATTTCCCTACAGGCCTCTAGATATTTATGTGATCTGTAGTTAACGATCAGATGGTGGATGTCTTTGTTTAGTGCATTGAATCTTGTCTTTAGATTGGGATCGTTATTTGTTCTGATTTCTCTGTATAGCTGCTTTTTTATTTTTATTAATCTTAATATAAATGGTGGTAATTTCTGACTGTAATATTGGACTAAGATTTTTGGGGTGTGACTCAAGATCGTGTCAGTTAGTTTTTTTGAGAAGCTTGTAATATAATCGGGAGTAATTGGTATTAGTAATTGGATTAGTTCACCCATTTTTCGATTTACCTTTTCGATGTGGCACTTAGAGAAGTTATATTTGGTTTCTATTGGGTATGAAATAGGGTTGACTTCTAAGTCTATCGAAAATTCTATCGCCAGGTGATCAGAACCCAAATCTGGGCATAGTTGAATATTCTTTATATTTCTACGGATGTTCCTTGTACAGAGTAACCTATCTGGAGTAGTGTCCTGGTTATTTTCCATCAGGAAAGTAGGTGCTGTTTCTATTTTCGTGAAGTCAGAGTTTCTAATGAAGTTGTTCAGTTGTTTACTTTTTCGGCTATCCATGTTTAAGTCTCCTATTATTATAGAATATTTGTATTGAGAAGCTTTAACTAGCAGATTCTCCTCGATGTAATTACTGGAGTGATGAATATAGGCCAGAAATACATGTAACTTGTCATCTTTGAACGGTATAGTGAAATGTAAAACCTCGTTCCACGTGTTGTTAAAATGTGGTGGGTTAGATTTTCCTATTGAAATACATTTTTCAGCTTGTACCAGAGCTCCTCCTCTTGTGTTTTCATTCAATATATTTCCATGCTTTATTATCATGTCCCAGTTCCTGTATTTTATGTTCTGATTTTCTTTTGTTTTTGTTTCCACCAGCATCAAACATTGCACCTCGTTTTCCTCTACACAATGCCTAACCAGTTCTCTCCTCCTGTTCAGACTGTTAATATTTGAGTACAGACACTTAATCATGAACTTCTCTATCTATTTGAGCCCCCTCCGAAGGTTCCGTATCCACCGTTTTAACTTCTAGTTCCAGGTCAAGCATCAGAACATAAAGCCGGTTGCCGACAAACGTTGGAATGGTATTTATTCTGTAAAGGTCAATGAACCTTTTTTGTAATTTTTGTATTAGTTGTTGTCTGTCTGTATTTTTGGGTTTATTGAGTTTATTGATGAATGTTTCGATTATGTGGTCATGGACGGTGAAACTTGTGTGTATTCTGCTCTTTTTTGTCTTGTTCTTATCTATTTCTGCGCTTTTCTTGTTGATCGACCGAATTTTCACATTTGGTATTCCCTCTATGGGTTTGGTGGGTCGTTGGGGACATTTCACCGACCATGCCACATGCTCCGTAGAGCCGCACGCTCCACATTTTGGTGGTAGGCTTGACTTACAATCTCGGTCTTTGTGGTCGCCATTACACTTGCTGCACTTCATTGGTGAGGTACAGTCTTCAGTTTTGTGCGTGAACTGCGAGCACCTGGTGCAAGGAACCGGCAGCGGATCTGGTGGATGGCTAGGACTTGCCTTGTAATGCCTGCACTTGAAGTAGAGTCCCTCATTTAATAGTTTTTCATAAGATCGAATATCTCCTGTTATTATTCGAATGAAAAGTGATGGGTTGTTTGTTTTTCTTGAGATAATCCTCTTGCAGTAACGATGCACTATGTTAAGTTGATTAAGCATTTCGCTTATTTCCGTTTCATTTATTTCCATTTCGACAAACGAAATAACAGCAGAAAAAGACTCTGTCATTCTTGGGTTCCCTCCTTCTGATGTGTTGCTAGTGGTTTCTGTATAGCTTTGTATTTTATCGTTGGATTTTAGGTAATCCAAACCCTTCCGCAGAGCAGTCTTGGAGTTGTCTGATTTGATGAGGTATCCTTGCCCTGTCTGGATGATAATATCTTTGCAGGAGGGAAACAATGTGGTCCATGTGTTGGCTATTTGGATTCTTGTTGTATTTGTTTTAGTTTTAATAAAATATAGGTGTTTATAAATCTTGCGATGTGTGGGCTGCTTTATGCCAATTTGTGTTTGATTTCTATTTGTTGTTTCTGTTTCCATGTGTGCAGTTGTTATCTGTGGGGTTATTTCATGAGTTGATGCCTGCGGGAAGATGGGCTCCAGATGTGGTGGTTCGTCATATTTGGGTGATTGTTTATCATCTAGTTTTTTGCTTGTCAGTTCTAGTTTTTTGTTTTTCTTCTTCCGCTTCTTTCTGTTCTGTACTGGACGGAAATCCGGATCATCATCGGAATTAACGTCAGATGAAATCAGCGATCTTTCACTGGTTTGTGACATTTCCGAGGAAAAGAACGCCTCGAAATCAGATGCCCTCACTATCAAATTCGGACGGGAAATTTTAAATTCTTTTTAATACGCCTTAAGATTAAGAGAATTCGTACACGTGTGCTCTCTATCGCGATCTAACACAGACTGTGTATTTATTATTATTTATTCATTTAATATG
Organism: Cynegetis impunctata; assembly: GCA_030704885.1. Lineage (NCBI taxonomy): Eukaryota > Metazoa > Arthropoda > Insecta > Coleoptera > Coccinellidae > Cynegetis > Cynegetis impunctata. Next base: position 428,926 of record JARQZK010004369.1, read on the forward strand.
GATTTCCACTGCACCGCGACCTTTAGGTCTATTGTGCCCCCCAAAACAACATAAATGATTTTAACGTTTTATTTATTCTTTTGAAATTTAATATGGGATTATGCTGCACAGCGATCTTAAGGTCTATAGTGCCCCACATCAGGGCAGTTCTCACTACTGCGCCATCTACAGCTCGCCGTACTTAACGGAGTTTACGTCCTCAGTCCTAAAAGTTTCTTGTACAAAGCTACCTTTCCTTTGGCTTGTAATGGCGACACATTGTAACCAGGCGAGCAGGAGCTTCCTCCTCCTCCCCACAGAACCTACACTCGTCAGTTTCTGATAAACCTATTCTCAACAGATGCTTCCTGAGGCAACAGTGTCCTGTAAGGAAGCCAGTGAGAAGGTGTAATTTGTTCTTACTGAGATCCAGGATATCCCTTGGATAGTAATTTTTTGGAGTCCCTAGAAGATTAAAATATATTTTACAGCTAAGGCAGCGTTCGTAAAAGGCGCATTACCTGCACTGTATTTTCGTCGACTTTAGTAGCAAAATTTTGTTTTTATTTTAATGGGAATATATACTTATAGCTTATGTTCACAATGAAAGCTGATTCTAAATATTGTTGAAAGAATTTTTGATATCGGATAAGTAGTTCTAAAATTACATTCTACATCTAAACGTATCATCATCAGCCTGTGCATGTCCACTCCTGAACTTAGGCCTCTTCCTTAAGTTTCCTCGTTTGTCGGCCTTGGGCTCTTTGCATCCAGTTTTTCTCCGCTTGGCGTAGGATATCGTCTCGCCACCATGCTTTGGGTCAACCTACGTTCCGCTTAGATTGTCGAGGTCTCTATTGCATGACCCTTATCGTCAGTGGCGTATCCAGAGATTGAGTTTGGAGGTGGGGTAGTGCCAAGTTTTAGGGAGTTGACCTGAACTATTTATAAGATAATCAGCTTAATCAAAAGCGGTGGAGGGAGGGGTGTTGATTGATCTTAGCTCATCCATAATTCAACATTTTTATTCTACATCAAAAAAATATAAAATAATTGCGAGACATGTACATACAATATTCATCATAAAATGTGAAGATATAAAATAGACATAAAAGTTAAGAAATAAAATATATATAAAACTCAAGAAAAAAATATGAAAACCCAAGAAATAGGCTATTCAAAATTTGAAGGAAAAATATCAGAAAGGTGAAAAAGATCACATCAGGTGAAAAGAGTAGGTATATGAATTGGATGTTAGTTGGTTATTGACTCTTACAACTAAACTCACCTGTAAAGTTAACAATATCACTTCACTATAATTTATAAAATTTTTCTTCACTTAATAATCTCTCAGAAATCAGAAATTTTAAGTTTCAAGTCTCAACTATGAATTGGAAGAAATGCGCATCAGATCAGATATAACGTACGTACCTACGTCACTTCACGTTTTACCAGATATAGGGAATTCACATATAATATAGAACTCAAGGGATGTTAATCTAAATTCAGTGGATTTTATTTCTGCAGATAAGAAATCGTCATCGGCGGAATTCTTTCCATAATCGTGAGTATGTGTAACAAAAGTTCTGAATTTGTATAATTTTCATAATCTGTATTGAAGAATTTGGACCAAACGATGCGGCAACCCGCACCCCTGCTTTTGAATGAGTGAAGCCGAGGCATCGCGCGTATTTACTTATGCAACCACACCTATTTACTTATGCAACCACATAAATTTTCGCATGCGATTCACTGATCTGAGTATGATCTATCTAGGATCTATTCTGATAAATTTCGTTTGTTTATTTATTTCTTTTATATGCTACGTAGAATATCAAAAAACCTTTTTCTCTCCCGGGAGGGGGGGCGGTAGGGCTAATTACCCCCAGTACCCCCCGTGAATACACCCTTGCTAATCGTCCACTTTATGTCATCCCTGGCAACATGACCCGCCCATCACCATTTATTTTTGACAGTTTTCTCCATTACATCAATGACCCCTGTTCTCCTTCAGATTTCCTCATTTCTTATCTCTAATGCTCACGCCCAGCTTTTATCTTTCTACTGCTCTCTGGTAAACCTGGAGGCGGTTTGCACTGCCCTTTGTTATTGTTGTAGTCCGTAAGTGATAACTGGACGTATGCAAGCATTATAGACCCTGCACTTGAAATTCATGGGGATTTTTGGTTCTTTAAGAATATGCCCTAGTTTGCCAAATGCAGACCAAGACTTCTCGAAATCTCAGCCTTTAGATTTTCTGCTCCGAGCTTTATCGTGTGTCCGAGATATACGTACCCTTCAACAACTTTGAGTGGGTGTCACAAACTTTACCTCTTTATAATATTAATGTAGATTCAAGTTCGGTAGCTTAAACCAAACCGCACCACCTCGTATACGTGTGCGTCAATGCGATTTTTTCCGGCTTCTATAGCCGATATATGCAAAGCAGTCAGTAAATATAGAACCATTATACTGTCATCACAGACAAGGGCATCTGGCTGAAAATATGAATGCCATGTATAATAATGAATCCAGATCCTCGCGAAATAATAATAATTAAGCCGCCAGTTCCTTATTTATGAGGATTATTGGATAAAATTTACATTTCAAGGATATTTGTCTAGAAGATGAAGCCGTCCAAGCTCTTAATTGAATTTGTTGAACTATATTTAATCGGATTAATATAGAATGTGTTCCGTTCATTGAAAAAGTTTATTCGAATACATCGATCCACCCAAACGGTGAGATTTCGGCAATGTTTCAGTCTATACAAACCTCGATACAAACTAAAAGTTATTTAACTTTATGAAAAATGAACTCGGATTTGGCAATTTTTCACAATCGCTTTGTGGTCATAATTCGTTACATAAAATATAGAGCGAATTGATGTGGACGCCTTCTACGAGACAATATAAAAACATATATGAATAAAGAGGTCAATCTGATAAAAATAAAAAGTCAAAAACAATAAAACGCATATAAACTTTTTAAAATATGGCATTTTCACACTCAAACTACCAAAATCACAGTTTCCTCATCGTTTAATTTACTACTGTGAAAATAAGAAAAATTTCTTACTAAACATCATGGTTGAAACCTATTAGCCATATTCGATTTCATTTACTAGAACTTTTCCTGGCTTACTAGATATCAATACAAGGAACCTTGTAACCATATTCGATTTTATTTCATTTCTTTAAGTCGAAGTTTTCCAGAGTTACTAGATATCAATTCAAGCATGTCCAACTCCAAAAACTTACTGATAAAACATCATGGTTGTAACCATATTTGATTTTGAATAAAGTATAAACTTTAAAATAAAAAACAATTGGCTTATGTTTCACTATATAAAAATATTTAGATACTGTATTTAGCAGTAACGAATAGTCGACATGTTTCGAGTTATGAACTCATTATCAAGACTATCAATCTCAGTTATATTTGATTTTATTCGATTTTTTTTAGAAGAACTTTTCCAGACTTACTAGATATCAAATCAAGCATGTCCAAATCCAAAAACTTACTTGAAAAACATCATGGTTGTAACCTTGTACCAATATTTGATTTTATTCGATTTTATTTAGAAGAACTTTTCTAGGCTTACTAGATATCAATTCAAGCATGTCCAACTCCAAAAACTTACTGATAAAACATCATGGTTGTAACCTTGTAACCATATTTGATTTTATTCGATTTTATTTAGAAGAACTTTTCCAGGCTCACTAGATATCAATTCAAGCATGTTCAACTCCAAAAACTTACTGATAGAATATCATAGTTGTAACCACATTCGATTTTATTTAGTAGAACTTGTCCAGGCTACTAGATATCAACTCTAGCAGTGGCGGCTCGTGAGGTTTTGGTTTGAGGAGGCTACAAGAGGTGTTAAAAAATACACCATAGGCGAAAATTTTTAGGATTTCAAGGTCAACCGCCTTATAATTTAAAGAAAATCAAAGTTAAACAAGCACCCTAAGCTATTAATTTGTTTTCACTTTCGAGTGTCTACCTTAGACCTACAACTCCTATTTACAATATCCACAAAAACTTTTCTCAGCCAATTAATCAATTCATCTATTCATCAAATTTTTTTTTCTTTCACAAAATAGGTTAGGTTAGTATTTGCTTATAGTGAAGCTCCATATCTGTGTAACTGAATTTCTTTCGTTTTGGGCTAAATTGAGCCGTATCACCAGTAGTTTGAAATACAAAAATAGTTTTTTAAAATAAACTTCTGTACGAAATTCTGAAATTTTTTTCAAAAGAAACTTGAGCCGATTTCGTGAGTAAATTACATCTGAAAACTTGTGCTGTAAGATTTGAAAAACTATTTCTGTTTGTTCAAAAATTAATTTAAAGATGTTTAAAAAATATATAAATTCCTTATCTTGTAAGTAAGATATTAATCCGCGTGCTGTATTTAAAGTTACTTTATCGGTGAAAAATTCCTCACTTTCAACTAGGTATAGAATTAAATCCTCAAATCCTAAGCGACCCCAAACAGAGACATTTTCACTAGTAAAAAGTAAACACCACCAACAAAATAATTTATTTTTTACCTGTGATCCGGTTAGGCAAGGATGTCTCTCATAATTCCTTGTATTAAAACCGCGGTTTTGTTGTCTGTTACGCTGCACCAAATTGTTTAATTCAGGGGTAGGTCGCAATGTTTTTATCAAAACTTTATTCTCATAACTTAGTGCACTAAAATTATGGGATAACAAATATTCCACTAAGTCACCATTGAAATTTTTGAAATCAACTTCAGTAACCAAACACATTTTAAAACAATACGCGAGCAATATAAGTAAACACGCTGCCATTAGTAACTACGATCACACTACGATTCAATTAATGCTTTCCAACGAATTCACTCGATGTCACGCGAAATTCTATAGTTGTGATTGGTCGACATTGTATGAGACTGGGTCTCTATCGGTGTTGCCATTTACATGTGTTTTGCTTTTCTATTACAATGAAGTATTCATTCGGAGTATTTGCACCGTTGTTTGCTTTTCTGTGGCAGGCATAATGAACGTTGAGAATATACCTTTCTAAGCCTCCGCAGCGTTGCCACAAATCTTGAAATGATTGAAATGCAGTAAATGTAAATACCTTCTATCTTAATTAATAAATTATATTATATAATGTAGGTTGAAAGAAAGGTAGGTGCATAAAATAATATGATTTTGATTAATATGAATATGCTGAATGCTGACTATTCAATATAATATATTAGTGATACACGGAATATTATTGAGGAGGCTTAGCCTCCTTTGACTAGCCGCCCCTGATTACTCTAGCATGTCCAACTCCAAAAACTTACTGATAGAACATCATGGTTGTAACCTTGTAACCATATTTGATTTGATTCGATTTCATTTAGTAGAACCAGGCTTACTAGATTTCAATTCAATCTTTTCTAACTTCGAAAACTTACTCATAAAACATCATGATTGTAACGTTGTAACCAAATTCGAGTTTATTTAGTAGAATTTTTTCAGGCTTACAAGATACCAAATCATGCATGTTAAACTCCAAAAACTTACTTATAAAACATCATGATTATAACCTTGTAACCATATCCGAATTTATTTACTTGAACTTTTCAAGGCTTACTAGACATTACTTAAAGTTTGTCTAACTCCGAACAACTTCTTATAAGACTTCATGGTTGTAATCATATTCAATTTTGTTAACTAGAACTTTTCCATGTTAACTAGATATTAATATCCTCTCGGATATTACTATATCGATTACCTGTGATAATGGAGTATTCAAATAGATTGCCCACAACATATAAGTCTCAGGGCTTCTAAATGAGGACCTCCCAGCCACGTTCTGAAGTATCTAACGCTAACCTATATCAAATTTATCCATCTTGAAATTCACAAAACGGGGTTGGTCAACTGATCAATGATATTATAATAATCATGATAATGATCTTAAAACAAATAAACTTCATTATTATATATTTTACAGTAGTACTTATTATAACAGTTAACTGTAATTTCCATCACTGGATCATCATCAGGCAGAATGAGTTTAGAACTAAAAATATAAAACATTTAGGTACCGGTAAAAATCTCCGTTATTTCAAAATGCATAACTCTCATATTTTAGAAGTTGAAGCGCATGCCCTACGCGAGAAAGTAGCTACGTTTTGATAGATGCTTTATAGCACAACGCAGGAGTTGTCGGATAATAAGTTTTTATTTTTCACTTGTATATTATTTGTTGATTTTACCTTAGATACGGTTGCTATAAATACAGTCATTATGGCCTAGAGCGTAATGAGCGGGCATAATGGATCATAACGCCCGCTAAATGTACGAGGAGAAATGAAGCAACTTCCATTGATAAAATACTTCATAATCCTTATCGTATACGACTCTGGATTTCTCCGGCAATGAATTATTCGCAGCTTTGGCTGCATTTTCTATGATATTCTTGGGTAAATTTATTTTTATTTCCATTATTTCTATAAGACTTCACAAAGGAAGCAGCAATGACATTCACTAAATATGATGACAAAAATATTCACAAACGTCAAAATATCAACAAATGACATGCCTACTATGAGAAGGAAAATGGAAAGTATAGGAGCAATTAACCGATTTTAAAATCGATTTTACATTATAATAAAATAATTTTTTCGTGAAAAATAAAATCTTCTATGCACCACGTGCGTTACTAGATCCTAACGCCCATCGGGCGTTAGGATCGATATAACGCACTTGGTACATAAATAACTATTGCGTAATTGCACTTACTTGTATTTCATGCACTTTCTTGTAGCTTGCCTGGATCCTGTACGGATGGTCCTATTTCAATTGTCCAAGCATATTTTGAAACCAGAACTCTTGTACTACAAAATGCATATTTTGATTTCGCGTTAAAATGCTGTGAAATAGGTGAAAATACCTGCAATGACATAATTATAACGGCAATTATTGTAACTGAGTTGTGCACACATGAAATCTCTCATAAAACGTACTTCTGAGCGTGATATTCTTGATAATGGAGTATTTGTTGATCTGTTATTTGGGCTGTTTCCATTATCTGAGCGGTTAGTTGTTGCCGACGTTTCGGCAAGCATTCGCCTGCCGTCTTCAGGGTGTTGGTCCTGAGAAGGACCTGGGTTTGCCAAACTGTCTGGACTTGTATGCACCATACTTTTTCAATTATGTGGTTACAGTATCGGGATTCGAACACGGGTTTTTTCGGTTGCAAATCCAGCACTCTAACAACTAATCTACTGAAGCAGGTAGTTATTATACAATTTGAGTTATATATGAAGTATAATTTCTGTGTTAGAGGTCACCTTGACTCAATCTATCTGCGCAGGTGGTATGCGCAGTAGCCTTGAGTTGGTATATGTCTTGTTGTTAATTGCTTCCTTGGACCAAGTTCGTCCTCCTCAACTCAGTTCTTATTATTGGTGTCCAGATATCCTTAATTTCCAGAGAGGGCGCCCTGATTGGGTTAGGAGTTATGGCCACGAATGCTGCTTCTTTTAATTTCCCCCTTTTCCATCCTTCTTCTTTAGATATTATCGAAGCTCCGTCCCATCTGATGTTGTGGTCCTCATTCCAGGCATGTTGGATTAGCCTAGAGTTGAGGAGGACGAACTCGGTCCAAGGAAGCAATTAACAACAAGACATATACCAACTCAAGGCTACTGCGCATACCATCTGCGCAGATAGATTGAGTCAAGGTGACCTCTAACACAGAAATTATACTTCATATATAACTCAAATTGTATAATAACCACCTGCTTCAGTAGACTAGTTGTTAAAGTGCTGGATATGCAACCGAAAAAACCCGTGTTCGATTCCCGATACTGTAACCACATAATTGAAAAAGTATGGTGCATACAAGTCCAGACAGACTAAGTTTGACAAACCCAGGTCCTTCTCAGGACCAACACCCTGAAGACGGCAGGCGAATGCTTGCCGAAACGTCGGTAACAACTAACCGCTCAGATAATGGAAACAGCCCAAATAACAGAACATAAAACGTACTATCTTGCGGACATTTTAAAAATGTGGGAGTTATGGATTTTTGAAAAAATGGTGATTTTTACGGGTTTTCCGGTTTTTCTTCGTTGATAATAATCCGATCGGGTCGGTTCGACACTCATTTTCATCGTATTTTAATTCTCTACAATACAACTGTTCAGAGAATTGATATTTTTTATTAAGTTTCCTTTTTGTAAGCGAAAAACTACAAAAAACACGATTTTTCATCTTGAATGTTGAATTGAATTGGTATTTACTTGGTGAAAGTTCATATTCATAACTTCATGAAGAAATTAAAAAAAACTAACTTTTCACAGGTTGAAATAAAAATCTATTGAGTAAACGCGTTTCGCCAAAACATTGACTTCATCTCGTACTAAATTATGGTATTACAAAACAATCTATTTATACGAGAAATTGAACAACAGAAGGGTTCCTAGAGAAACTAAATAACAATAAGCAATTCATTCAGAGTTATTGGTAGGTAAATTGAACAGATTAAGGAGAGGAGAAGGGTTTACTTCAATCTGGTCATTAGTTAGTTTTGTGGAGACTATTTTTACAGTTAGAAAATAGTCTCCACAAAACTAACTGTTGGCAATCCTTATACATCAATGAATATAAGAATTCCGGAAACCTAGTTAACGACCAAATTGAAGTAAACCCTTCTCCTCACCTTAATCTGTTCAATGTACCTATCAATAACTCTGAATGAATTGCTTATTGTTATTTAGTTTCTCTAGGAACCCCTCTGTTATGTTTAATTTTTTGTATAAATAGATTGTTTTGTAATACCATAATTTAGTACGAGATGAAGTCAATGTTATGACGAAACGCGTTCACCCAATAGACTTTTTTTTTTTTGAAAGAGGTGGGACGTGCGCCCTCTCACACGCGCCCGACCTCCGTACAATTTCGGCTTCGTCAACTTAGACATTTAGCCATCAATTAACTAAATGAGGGGAACCACTTAAATCCGGACGCATACAAACACCCAGGAACACGGTGGGAATCGAACCCACCAACTCCGTCAACGAAGACGGCATAGCGTTACCTATACCGCTCAGCCACGGAGCCTCCCAATAGACTTTTATTTCAACCTGTGAAAAGTTAGTTTTTTTTATTTCTTTATAACGTAATGAATCTTGAATGAGTATAAAAAATCAATAAATGATAGTTGCTTGTCTGAAACATGACAGGATATAAGAACGGACTATCCTTCATGTACAGCTGAATACATGGTGTGCAAATGTCCATAGCTGGCTGACCTAAGAACCATTCATATGGGGATGCCATTCCTGGATCCTCACGAGGTAATAGTTAAGGGTCCTAATGATGCCGTCAGATTTGTCAACGCCATTGACGGCCTGTATTCATCTTCTAAACCTCAAATCACCTCCTATTTATCTCACCCACTCTCAACGATTTTGTACAGGGTGTCTGATTAAGAGAGTTACACCGCTGTATCTCAGAAACTATTCGTCGTAGAGACTTACGGTAAAAAATGTTACCACCAAAGTGGCCAACAGAATATCCTGGAAATTATTTTCAGGTTTCTAAGATGGCCGCTAGGGGGTGTAACTACCATTTAAAACTTTTCTGAAATACACCTAGTAAATATACAAAAAAAAATATTTTTTTATTTCAAGCTGATCTTCATTCGAGTAATTTTCATTTGACATTTTTTGACGTATCTATTGAAATGAAGTGGGGGGGGGGTGATTCAATACAAGTTAGTGTATACTCTGATCTGGCTGAAGGAGTTTATCCCCAGATCTTAACCCTTTCCGGCCCAAATTACTTTTTTGTGGAAAAAATATTATGTATGGTTTGATAATGGTTTATTAGAGATACTTGAAGAAAATGAAACAAATTTCAAGATAAAAAAACACAAAGATTATCCTGCAGGATGCGGTCACTACACATAACCAGTAGGAACATATAACCAAACAATATAGCCTATTCTGCATAATATAACATGAAACAGTTTTTGTCATGTTTCAAACGCAATTCTACTTTGCACGCTGAACATTTCTTACAAATTATAGAACTCATCTGCATGAAGATTTTCTAAATATTCAGTTATTGGGTTCCCAACCCTCCCGGATTTCCCGGATAACTCCGGTAATATTGGTCAACCTCCAAACTTCCCGGGGTGGCTAATTTCCCCAGTTTTTTTAAAATTATACGCAACCGCTCTCTACTAAAAAAAAAACTTCGGTTTTTAAAGATTATGATTTTGTGGTAAAAAACTGTCAAATATTAGAAGTAGAGTATTTATATAAATTAAAAAAAAATAAATTATTGACATTTTCTTCAACCCCCTCCCTACTAAACTCCTTTAAAAAATGTTCCGGGTTGGTCCTTTTGAAAATTGGCAACCCTATACAGTAGGTAGGTACTCCAAACTTGCTTCCTCAGAACTAAAATAAGATAACACTATTACGTAAGTGCCCAGTGGTCACTTCAGGAGACCCCAACAAAATTAGTAATTTCGAAAGAAAGGAAACATTTACGTTCAATATATTCATGAAAATGCATAAGTAAGATATAAGTAAATAACTTTGGAGCCATTTTTCCACCATTCATAAATAAAAATTACAAATTCACACAGTTTCAGCAGATCCTCTGAGTAGTGTCCAACTATATTAAACAATACGCGTTTCGACTTATTTCGGTCTGTCTTCGATGAACACGTCAAATTTTGCTGTGTTAAACAACCCACAAAACACACTGGTATACTGAAATAGCCAACGAGCAGTTTTACTCATGACTAACAAACTGTGGTCTTCCTAGCTAACCAGTTGCCCTGAAAAGGTTAAGCAGCCCGAAACCCTAAGACGTGCCTTCTCCAGGGAAGAACGAAACAAATGGGTTTTCCTTCCTTTTTTCATCCAGACTTTGAGGATAACGCTAAAAGCTTCGACGAAATTAAACTCTATGAATTGTGCGTGTGCATAATATTCCATTGAAATAATAATTGCAGTATGTTCCCACCAAAGCAGCGAGGAAAAAATTCTAATTGAATGGATGAAACTGAATCCAGATGCGTATCGTTTGCAAGAAAAACACCCCGCAGTCATTATTTTAACGAGTCGAGCGAATCGCTCATGTGTCTAGTAAACACGCGACAATGTTTGCATTGTAAACGTTATTTTGATGGATATTCCGATGGAATTGTTTGTTTCAGCTGTAAAAGCCACGCTGTTGATACAGAAATGGTTCAGACGCTACATGGCGAGGCTGGAGTTGCGACGCCGCTACACTTGGAACATTTTCCAGAGCTTGGAATACGCAGGCGAACAAGATCAAGTCAAGGTAAATGAAAATAACTAATTGATTGGGCCGATACTTGATGAAAATCCATTATAATATTGTAAATAAAACTTCACAGTTTTTGATTTTCACTATATTTTGTAAACATGACAATTGTTTCGCCAATACACAGTGGCTTCATCAGATTTATAATACATAGTAACTTTTACAACGAGAATATTGAAAGATGAAAGAAGGGAATATAACAAGAACGGGGAAAACCTAAACTAAATTACGTAGCAGGTAGAAAGTACAAACTGATAATGACTTGGGAAAACACAATAGGCATAAATATTCAATATTACATCTAGAAAAGATTTAACAACGGTGAACTATTCATATCTAATTGGTCATTGAACAAATTATTGGATTTTTTCATACTATTAATTTCACACAAATTAATAGACATCATTAAAAAGTATACCAAATTTTCAGCGAAGTATAGTATAATTAATTCTTTTGATTTAATAAATAAAATAGAGAAAATAACCGTACAGGATAGCGCAAAATTAATATCATTTGACGTACAGAATCTATTTTCTAGCATTCAACCGAAAGATACAATTATATTGGTAAAAAACCTCTTAGAAACGCAAAATGTAAATCCAATAGTGAAAGGAGAAATTTTAGATTTGTTATCAGTTTGCTTAGACCAAAATTATTTTCAATTTGACAATGATGTTTACTCCAGCGATGAAGGGTTAATTATGGGAAATCCACTTAGCCCTCTCCTTGCGGAAATATTCATGGATAATTTGGAAAATCTAATTCACAATAATAAACTCACTAAGAATTGCCTTTACTGGTATAGATATGTGGACGATGTATTAACCTGCTTCACAGGGACTACAAGACAACTTAGTTCCCTTCTAAATTTTATTAATTCATTACATCCTAATATTAAATTTACAGTTGCAAATGAAACATAAGGTTCTATTAATTTTTTGGATTTGACAATAGAAAGAAATAGCAATAAACATGCATTTTCGATTATCCATAAGCCATCCCATTCGGACCTCACGATACACAATTCGTCTTTACATCCTTACCAACTTAAACTAGCAGCATTTAATAGCATTATACACAGGGCCGGCCTAAGGCGAAAATTGCAAGTGTGCTAGACTCAAATTTTATGCCCCTGCCGGGGGGTCTGGGATGTTCAGTACTCTTCCTAGTACTATAACCACTATTATGTCAAATAAACTAATGAAAGCTTAACTCTTCATTGTTTTTGTAAACATAAGAGAGTTGTTCTTTACAGTTTACTGAGAATAATTATTTTCCCTGCAGTAAGTTTGTGGATTTTTCCATATAGAATTATACCAACTAATGATGTGCAATTTTTAGCTAACCGAAAACGTAGAGTTTTTGAATTCCAATGCTATTCCAACGAAAAATCTTCCACTTTTATCGGAATCTGAACCTGGGCCATCATCCAGAGATTCTAGATTATTGTATTTTCTTTCATGTAACAACCAGAGAAACTATTAAAATAATAATAACAAATGATGTTTATTTGCACAACCAAAATAACAGTTTATCATAACATCAAGAATATGAAATTAAACTTGACTCTATAGCTAGGTAAAAACTAAAATATTCAATTATATAACCAGGAAAAACAGAGATTCTATAAAAAACCAGACTCTCTGAAGTCCACCGTACTTTCAGGAGAGCTGTTATACGTCAGGAAAATTCAAAAAATATAATAACTCATTACGTTCAAATCATTCAAGCAGAGTATTCATGTTAATTCTTATTTTGTTTCTTTCAGTTTTGCTGGTAAGTACTTAGTTTTGTCCATTATACTCAAAACCTCTTCAGTTGGTAATGAAAGTAGACATATCAGAGATGTTTTCTTGAAACTTTTGAAAGTATTTTTACTTTTCAAATATAAATAGGTGTTCTATCATACTTGTATACATAGTTCCTCTAACCAATTAATTTATTCGTCCTCTCCTTTATTTTATTATTGACTTTCATGTTCAATGATAAAAACTCAGTGTAAATTTCAACTTGATGTAGGTAGGTTATCTACTTTTTGGATTGATTGGGCCGATACTTGGTGTAAATTAATAAACATATTAAAACAATGGTTGAAAATAACAACACATAAATGTGTAAATTGTTATTTTTAACCATTGTTTTAATAAGGTTATCTACTGTTGAACAGAGATAATATTGTCCTCAATTGAAACTCAATGAACCACTGGAAAATAAGTCCAAAAAACACAAATTGCGAAGCTAAACGTTCGAAAACTCAAAATGAAATGAACGCAAATACCATTAGAAACAATGTAAACAATCCGTTAATGGCCCATGCTCTAGTATCGATATTAGCCGTTCCGGCGCTACTATCTTAATTTCGCCAATTGGCTAGAAAAGCAAAGCCGCGGGAGGGGGAGGGAGGCAGGAAGATGAGTCACAACACTTTCCGCGTCCCGCCTCGAGACGACTGTTCTACTGACCTTGGACCTTGGTCAAGGGCATCAGACTTACTGTATTTCAGAACTCATTGGGGTAGCCGGATAGATCTTCGGTTTTACATTGAATTTTAACTGTAATAGTTTTAAGACAAAATTCCTTCTGTAGTCGGCTACAAATCATTGGAAGCTTGGTATTTTTAGCTGTGTGAATTAATTTTTCAATCCACAAACTGGCAACGACGCTGGGCGAGGCGTGTAGAGGAGAGTGTACAGCTGTTTAGTGTCCAAGCTTCCAATGATATGCCGGCGAGTATAGTTCAAATATTTCTGCCCAATATTTAAATCAGTTTCTAAGAATTTTCCAAATTTATTTTTTTTTTACAAAAATCAATTTAATGCCCCTCCAAAAGGCTTGAGTGTGCGGCTGCATACTTCGCACACCCCTTAGGCCGGCCCTGATTATACATAGACTCATTAATATCCCGTTATCACAAGAAAATTACAAAAAGGAATTACAAATCATAAAACAAATAGTGCACAATAATGGATATCTTCCAAAAATAATTGATAATATTTTAAAAAGAAGATTGTATAAGGCAGCCATTTCTCAAGTTTATCCGAACGTATTAGATAATGATAAAAACTTTGAATTATTAACTTATATAGAAGACCCAACACTCAGAATTTCAACTTTTTTGTCAAATCGAAATTTAAAAATAGCATTCAAAACTCAGAATACCATTGGAAAACATATTAAAAATTCAAAAGATAAAACTACACAACAAAATAAATCAGGGATCTATAAGCTAACTTGTGGTTCATGTCCAAAAGTATATGTTGGCAAAACTGGCAGGAACTTTGATGTTCGAAGATCAGAACATAAAAGAAGTTACGACAAGGAAAAATAAGATTCTACTTATGCATCACATCTCCTAGAACATAATCATATTTTTAATTGTGAATTTGAAATATTTCATGTAGAAAAGAAAGGAAATAAACTCAATTTATTAAAAGCTCTTGAAATTAATAGTATGAAAAAATACAACCATTTGTTAAATGATCAATTAGATATGAATAGTTCACCGTTGTTAAATCTTTTCTAGATGTAATATTGAATATTTATGCCTATTGAGTTTTCCCAAGTCATTAACAGTTTGTACTTTCTACCTGCTAAGTGATAACGTTTAGGGTTTTCCCCATTCTTATTATAGGGTAAACCGGGCAAAAACGCCTCACCAGCAAAAACGCCCCATCCTCAAAAAGTACAGGTACTTTTGACGAGATGGCGATATATGTACCAAAACTCAGTTGGTTTTAGGTATGACGTCTCATAACGTATTTATGTAATATAATTCTCGGTTTTTAGTTTGGTGAAAATAAATAAATATTGCAGTCGCTTGTTAATTGAGATCTACAAAATTTATTGGTAAGTGCCAGTAAAAATAATTTCTCATAAAAGTAGTTAGATATTGGTTGATTCGAAAACTGTGTAGTATTAAAGGATCCCTAACCTATATTTTAGCACATCTTCACATCTGTGCTGTGCTCCAGACTTTTGATAGCTCGGTGGGGCGTTTTACACCAGTGATCGGGAAAAACGCCTCAAAAATCTTGGGGTAATAGGCCTCATTGATTCTGTGATTTTATTTCCAGAAAATGGGTAAAATTCATTTAAGCAAGACAACTAGAGCTAGCTTTGGTCAAGATAAGTTTGCAGAGGCTATGAGTAAAGTTAATTCACTCGAGATGGGAATAAATGAAGCTAGCCGTGAATACGGAATTTCCTCCAGAACCATGAGAAAGCATTTGCAAAGTGGAAGCTCAATTGTTAAACTAGGTCGAGGACCATAATTAGGAATTGGGCATGAGAAAAGACTCTCTAGAAAAAATTGGCTTTGCCCTCGATGCCACTGCCGCGAAAAATGTGGATTATAAATTCGCAGCTTATACAAGTGAAAAGGCTGAGAAAAATAGAAGTTGCGAAAAAAAAATCAGAAAAATGACATAACAATTTCGAAAAAGAAAAAAGTGGCTCTTAAGAAGACAAATTTCATGCTCGTCTGATAGTTCTTTAAATGATGACCCTGTTTTAAGCCCACCCGATGAAATGTCTAATGAAAGTGAAGACTTCTGCATCAAATGTCTCGAGTATTATGATACCACTGAATCAAAAGTTGACTGGATACAATGCGACAGGTGTTCTGATTGACTTCATGAGACATGTACGAGCAACAAAAATATTTGCAACAAGTGTGACAAAGAGAATAAGCAAAATTAAGTTTTCATCTGTAGTGGGGCGTTTTTACCAGTGTACACGTCAAAAACGCCCCAGTGCAAATTTTAATCATCAATATTTTTTTTGTAATACAGTTTAAGAATATAAGTTCATTTATTTATTTTGTAAGAGATTAATGTCGCCTTGTTCACCCTATATAAATAAATTTTCGAATAAATTTTTTTTTCCGAATTATAGATTTTTTTCAAAATGTGGGGCGTATTTGCCTAGTTTACCCTATTTCCTTCTTTCATCTTTCAATATTCTCGTTGTAAAAGTTAGTATGTATTATACATCTGAAGTGTAAGCGGTGATGGCTCAGGTGGCATCGCTCTCGACTAGCAATCGAGAGGACGTGGGTTCGACTCCCACGATAAACCAACAAATTTTCTATACCACCGCTACCGTGTTTCGGAGGACACGTTAAGCCGTCGGTCCCCCTGGGTTAGTATGCCTCGGTACTAATTACCTAAAACAGGGTTAAAGAGGCAATCGGCGCCGGAATACCGCACATAATGTGTAGGCTCCCCGGCAATAATGCCATACGCTTATTTTATCTGAAGAAGCCACTGTGTATTGGCGAAACAATTGTCATGTTAACAAAATATCAAAAACTGTGAAGTTTTATTTACAATAGTAAATGAAAATATTGGATGGATTTGTCCATTACTTTATAGTTATACATTTTAACTCTAAATAAGAAACAATATACTTTGTTCTTTATAACTGAGATTGAATTCTCGCACATCACTTGGTGAAACATCATAAAGAATAAAGTTTAAACTTTAAAATAAAACATACTTGGCTTAAGTTTCACTATATAAAAATATTTAGATACTGTATTTAGCAGTAAAGGATAGTCGACATGTTTCCAGTTATGAACTCATTATCAAGACTGACTACAGCTGTTGAGTGAAATTTTCATGAATAACTTAGAAAAAAAAATATTCAATTCTGATAATAATTTAATTACTAACATTTCATTACGGAGGCGGTATGTAGATGATATTTTTTTATTTGGATCGGTACAGCTAGGCAGTTAGATAATTTCTATAAATATATAAACACTTTCTACAACTCGATTCAATTTAAAAAAGAAGTAGAAAACGAAAACGTTACCTTGAATTTCTTAGACGTTCAGATTGCTAGGAATTTGAATTCTTTTACTTTCAACATTTATAGAAAACCAACCTTCACTGATACTTTAATTCACAGCGACAGTAACCAACACATTAAGAGAAAACTCAATGCTTTTCATTCGATCATACATAGGTTCTTCACTATTCCGTTATCGGAAACAAATTTTCGAAACGAAGTTAATACAATTAAATTATTAGCCACCAATAACGGTTACAATGAAAGTCTTATCGATAAGCTCATTGGGCAAAAACGAATAAAGAATCTGTTGCATTCAAAATACCCCACGCAAACTATTAATGAAGAACAAAAATACTTCCCAATAAATTATGTGCCGAATTTGAGTAGCAAAATTTGTAACAGACTATCGAAAAATAACGTTAAAATAATTTGTACAAATAAAAGAAACTTGAAGTCATTCTTGGTCAATAATAAAGAAAAATCTGACATCGGAGAAAACAGTGGTGTTTAAAAAATATTTTGCGACGAATGTCCTGCTTTCTATATTGGACAAACAGGAAGGAATATAAACATTCGTGTTGAAGAACATAAAAAGTCAATTTTACAAAATAAAAATACCACTGACTTCTCCGAACATTGTATAAAATTTAATCATTTCCTGTTTGCATTCAGGTAACAAAGGAAAGCTCCTTGACCTTCTTGAAATTCTCGAAAAAAGTTCCTCCCATAATAGTCAATTACCCCTTGTAAACGAACAAATTGATTTTCAGGTATCACCTTTGCTTTTGTCTTTTTTATAAAATAGGATGTAATACTCTCCTGTAGTCAGTCTTGATAATGAGTTCATAATTCGAAACATGTCGACTATCCTTTACTGCTAAATACAGTATCTAAATATTTTTATATTGTGAAACTTAAGCCGTGATTCATTTCAAAGTTTAAACTTTATACTTTGTTTTTTATTACTATATTTATTTGTTTGGATATTTGCGGATTCAGTTTCTTAGTAGTACTACATTTTCGAACAGATGAAAATTTTTGGCATTGTAGCCAGTGGCGTAACTAGGGAAGGTGCCGCCCGGGGCAGACGTCTTAGTGGCGCCCTTCCACCCACCGTAAAAAATATTTTTTTTCTAAATTTCCGTTTGGTTTTGTTGCTAAACAAAGGCAACAGATGTTACCCTTGACGATGTAGCAAGTCTTCAGAAATAATACGAAAAATGAAAAACTTTCAAGTTTTATTGCTATGCAATCTGGTTGTCACTGTCACTCGAGCATCTCAACATAATATGTAGAATTTACAAACAGTGAGATGAAATTTTTTAAATTTATATAGGAAAAGGTGGCATAACATTGTTCTATATTGCTTTAAAAAATCCTTACATGTACATTACACATTCTAAACATAAGGAACCTGAATTAATTGAAAATAATGCTTACTCAGTAAAGGATACATTTTGATGAGATTTATGAAAAAAACATCCAGCAGTGCAGTTTTATCAATTTGCTGTTGTATATGGTCACGAATGAGATCGCCTTTTCTTAATCCCTGTTCTAATTGCTTCCATTTCAAAAATTTTGCGCGATGTGCAGGGCTGCATGGCCTTGCATTCGTGGGATTCAACAAAAGGGTTCTTTGTTCTTTGATTTAAATCAGCTCTATTCAAATCATAAATCAAATATTAGTTTATATCAATTAATAAAATTTAAAAAATCATTAATTCAAATCAAGTATTGTATTTCATCTAATACATAAAATGAAAAAACATAACACAAAAAAATGCGGACGCTTCTGGCGCCGCTCAAGCTCGTGGCGCCCCTCAAGCTCGTGGCGCCCCTCAAGCTCGTGGCGCCCCTCAAGCTCGTGGCGCCCTCCAAAACGGCTTAAAGGATTAAGAATTCGCATGCAAAAGGAACAAAATTAGAGGAAAATACGACCTTAGCTCTGCTACTCTTTTTTTTTGCTATACCCTAATATTGACTCAGTAAGTAGATAATTAACTGCACTTTGACGTATCTTACAGCTTTACAATTTCTTCAATGCACTCATGAGCCACATTCCCACAAATACCGAAGAGAATACCGCTGCTATAGCGAATGCATCTTCTATTGGTAAGGCTAACAAATTTTTGGCATAACGAACGAGGTCTCAATCTTTTATGTCCATTCTATACAGATGAATACTTTACAATATTGATACAGGATGACTCCGATGACGACGAGGTGCCTTTGTCCGGAGCCGAAAAGGAGTTTAGGATATCTTTCCCACTCACTGAAGATATTGTTCGATCTCTGATAGAAACGTATAAAACCAAAAGGGTAAGTGAAAGAAGTAGGTTGAAATCATTCACACATTTTGGAATTAACTCCATACTCCACTCCTACAAATATTGGTTTGTGTTTTGAAAATTTGTAAAAGTGAGGTCATAGGATAATTACGATAAATATGTTATGTTAGAAAACTTTATTCGAAGTAATAACAGTTTTGATATTACATCTTAGATATATTTCCAGGGCTATCCAGAAAGAAGACAACCTAATGAAGCTATTTTCAAAAGTTTAAAAATTATTATCAAACATCTTCTATGTTGTAATTTTTTTGTCTTTGTTTGTTTAATGATCCGCAATTAATAAGATTCTCTTTTAATCTCTTGAAGAAGCTTTATTAGGTTGGCTTCTTTCTGGATAGCGATTGAAATATAGGTATCTCAGATGCAATATCACAACTGCTATTACTTTGAAGGAAGCTTCCTAAAATATCATATTTCTCGTAATTTGCGTACGACATCCTGACTTTCACGAGTAAATCAGTTCATTTGTTATGACGGAAAGAAATGGACAAATACTGTCATAGATGACACCAGCCAAGTGCGAGGCGGACTCGCGCACGAAGGTTTCTGTACCATTGACTATGCCCCCTTAAATATTTATTTTATTTTAATTTTATTATTTATTATTGAAGTAAGACAACTCTTATCTTTTTTTTTGTATATTTTAATAATAGAAGTCGTTCTTTAGGGTCTAGGGGAGAGGAGGGTAAGATGGAGAGGGCGGGTAAGATGATTATCTGGAATTTCTATGTTATGGAACTAGGTGGTAGTACTTGTTGGGCACAGTAAAATGTCTATGATACTGCTCTATTATCTGCAGTATTATAGAGCGGCTTGCTTTGCGTTTTTCAGTGACCATTAGGAATTTTGTTTTTACCGACTTGACGCAATAAAAATTTCTTTTTTTCTATTAGTGGATTCTTTGTAATTGTTGAGTATTTTTATAGAATTTTCTGCATTATTTCGTTACTGTTTTTATTAAGGTACGGAATCCATTTACAGCAGTTCAAAACTTATTTCTGAATGAAAATTTTCACACTTTCGTGAAGAGAGTACGACGTCGGGTAAGATGGAGACGTAGGTAGGTGGATAAGATGGTGATCTCCATCTTACCCTTCAAGACAGTCATCTTCAACTACTCAATTTATCGCTGAGCCATCTAATTCTATCTTCACTTTGCCAACTGCCTCAAACAAAATATGCAGAAAACTAAGGCAAAAACCTCCAACATTACATTACACGAGTACACCCGTCAAAAACTACTTAATAATGCAGAAACAAAAAAATCGGTCAGATGCGAGTCGGACTCGCGCACGAAGGGTTCCGTACAATTGACTATGCCCCCTTAAATATTTATTTTATTTTATTTTTAGTATTTGTTGTTATAACGGCAACAGAAATACATAATTTGGGAAAATTTTAACTGTCTAGCTATTGCAAGAAGTGACACAATTGGGCACACGCAGCTTGCACTGGGCTGAGTAACGCAGAAGCCAAACAGAAGTCTTGGATTTGTGATTTTTGTTCCTAAGAAATAAAACGCTATTAATTCTAATGCTTTTTCATTCATAAAGGTCCAGTTATAGTCTTATATCTGTCAGAAATGTTAGTCGCCATCTTACCCTCCAGCAGTATTCATCTTACCCGCAGTAGCGGCTAAGATGGCGACTTTGACATAGGTGTCAAAAGGTTGAAAAATATAGTGAATGTTTGGGTTGTTGGCTCTACAAAAATTACAATGTGTTACTGAAATTCAGGCGATAGCAGTACATCAGAAGGATTCATAGTTTCACTATAATTGGGGCTGAAAATAAATAAAATCCCTTAGGGTCTCCATCTTACCCTCCTCTCCCCTACTGATATAGTAACTGCATTGAAGTCTATCTTTCGTGACTTCCAACTGTAGAACGACACCTCTCATCTTTCTTCCAGGGTCGAATTTAAATATATATTCGAGTGAAATGATGATCAATTGATAGAGCCACTTAGAATCATTCATTAATTATATCAAACTTAAAAGATAACCCCACTTTTCGCGTTTTCTTCATGACGTGTTTTGAATGTTTTATTGACATGATATTTCAAATATTCATATTTCAGAATGCCGTTAAAGGAACTTGAGAAATTATGTTTTTGTTGGTACAGAGCCAAGTTCTTGCTCAATACCGAGGATTTTTAATATTCGGGGAAGAGTAGGTACGTTTACAAACACACATTCCATATTCTATATGAACAAACATTCCATATAACTAAGTATTTATAAACTTTATATTAAAATTCTACACGGCAACGTTATTTTAATGAATTAAAACTTTGGTGAATTTATTACTCTAACGTGATATGGTGACACACCATTAATAACTCTGTTATCTTTGTAAAAGTAAAGTAATTCAAAAAACTTATCACTCGAGTTGGTAATCATGTATGTTTTACATATACTTGACGAATAAAGGGAATTATTGCTCCGTATTAATCAACATTCTCCCTCCAGTGCAGTTTTTCAGCAGTAGTTTGGTTGAACTTAGACCACAGTAAGAGAATTTTATAAAAGCATGCGTGTATAATATTGTTTCATAAGATTGCTCGATGGTAACGCTGTGGCCTACATATACGTAGGGTTGCCAACCGTACTATAATATAAGGTATTTAAATATATTTCAGGTCTGTGTACTGTGTACTGTCTGTATACTGTTGAAGAAATATATAGTAAGCAAAAATACTATATTGTGTCTTTATCTGTCATCATAACGTCAAAGGAATTTTCGGTCTGCTTTATTTTTCTTTTGGGATGTTGGCAATTTTTGTTAATTTGATGTTGTTCTTTCTTTTAAGAAGTTGAAGTCCTAAAAGTAAATTAGTTATAGAAAGTGGTAGCTGTGAAGAAAGTGAATCAAGTTCAAGTGCGCCGCTACTAACGCCGTTTAAAAAGGTTTTATAAATAGGCTTCAAAACTATAAAACTTTGTGGGAAATAGTGTATGACTTGATTACTGAAAATTCCTAAAATGTCTATTATGTAAAACGTAAACCATGTGAAATAATATTTTTTGTCTATTTTTTTATTTTTCCATAAAATACTATCTTTTTTGAAGTGCATAATATTTTTCCATTGCTTATTCTCAAAAATACTATATTTCGCCGAAGAAATGTTGGCAACAAACTACAAATATCTCAGTATTGTAGTCAAGACTTTTCAAATTACCTTATTGAAATCTGTGTAAACACATTAATTAATGGGCGTTAAACTTTTATTGATTATAAATTGAGAAAATTGACCAGCGAATTCGAAAGAAAACAACAGAATAATCGATTGAAACATTATAAGCAGAAGATTATTTCTGAGTGAGTTTATTTTGGAGTTTCAAAGCCGGGGCTTTATTAAAATTTCAACTTTTACTATCATGACAATTTTAATTTGGTCATAGCATTTCAGACTTCCTGCCCGAGATGTAGGAGAGATACTCAAACGTTCCATAATTTGTTTGAGAAAACTTCCCAACCTGAATCCCGCTTGTACTGCACTGGCAAAACAGATAACAGTATGTGGTGACCTACACGGAAAATTTGACGATCTTCTTTGTATCTTCCACAAGGTTCGTATACACATATATTTATTTTTATACACCACTTGGGAGTGATGAAGCATACCTATTTCTTCCTAAGTACTATGCGGGAGGTTAGGTTAGTCATCCCCACAATCATTGGAATCCCGCATCGGGATGGGGGGGGGCATATATTTTAACCATAGAAGCAGCACTTCATTCATATAATTCAATTTTCACCTACTTGTTTGTAGACCACTGAATTATATCATAAAATTCGGTGTTGTAGACATGTTTGTCTATTATCGCAACACAGATTAGTTATAATGTATTTACTCTGTGGTTAAACTGTTTGATCTATTTTACTTGTAACGTTTATGTGAATTTAAACGTAGCTGTACGATGACATGAATTCTTTCAAAAGTTACAAGGAAACAAGTTATAATAAAACCTCGATTAATAATATTGTTCACTATAGCCCACGTGTTTACCTCGAAAGATGAAGCCATCAATAATAAAATTGTTTGTCCACGACTGAACTATAAATCATTCATTATACGTGTGCTTCCTGAAGTATAATTATACCTTTTATTCACTACTATTGAATAATGGTTTATTATACACTGGATGACGTCACACTCAAAACGTATGTCCAAACTTGAGACTATCATTCACATTGTTAGGATAGTATTGTTATTAGATTTTTAGGTTTTATGTAACTAAGATAACTTTTAGGCAAATTATTAAACTAATATTTAATATAATGCCCAACTTATTGAATATTTACTCTAATAAATTATCTATTTAATTTTTATCAGAGTGAAAGAAAGGAATGTAATCGATGTCAAGTGAAATAGTTGACGTTTACGTGAGTATACAGTTTTCAGTGAACACAGAAAATGTTATGTCAACGCATTTGATAACTATTTTTATTGTTGAAAATGCAGATTATTATTAATTTTTCCGAGGAAGTCGTGGACAAAGTATAGTATTCTACTCGCACAAAATTACAATTTTTCACTCGCTTGCAGCTCGTGTCGCAAACTTCACCCTCGTGAAAAATAGCAATCATTTTGTGCTCGTTGAATAATATACTATTACTAGGTTGACATCAGTTGAATCCATTCTCTTTCATAACATCCCATGTCAGTTTATAGAATTAAATTGTCTCCATCAGATAATATGTCTTCATCAGATACCTAATATTGAATGAGAATAATTTTCAATCATTCAAATATTCCCGTTGTAGAAGTTTTACAACAATTATTATTTTTGTATTTTAAATGACAGGTGAGTGATAATCATAATTTTTCGTGAGAAACAAAATATATGACGTCATGTGTAGATCATATTGCAAACTCGGATGCACAGCCAAAATTTCAATGAAAAGTTCAAAATGACTATTATGTTAATTTTTATCACAGTGGACATGCAATGTTGATTTTATTTTTCAATTACTTGGGCATTTCTCAACGAAAATTATTTCATTTGGGTTTCCTGTTAAATACCATCAAACACAAAAAATGGATATACTATTTACAAGACCATTTTGAAACTAGAAAACTTAACTTCAAACAGTACGTAAATAATATGATTTATTCGTAGACTTGTGCATGAGTTTGAAAAATAGGAGTGAGAGACTTGAAAGATATATTCTATTCTTAGATACTATTCTATTTGAATTGATAAATCAAAATCCACACGGAGTATTAGCTTCATTTCTCTACAGTATACTTGATAACGGATTGACTTGAAATGTTTATATCAAAACAAATCGATTTCTGTCAGTGAATCGTATTTTTTCAATCACTGCATAACTATAAATACGAAAATTGCAATTAATCATGGTTTACTTTTCCGAGGATATTCCAAATTAAAAACTGTTTGGTCGAATTGTCAGCATGTATTCTGACACTTATTTTTCAATTTCTAATTATTTTCACCCCACAATATGTTTTTCAATTAAACCGTACCGGTTTCTATATTCATATCTTATCATGCTACTATCCAAACGTCGAGATGTAGATAATTACACCCTTTTTAATCAATATGTCCTAATGTTGGTAGTTATAAGTTTAATAATGTGGAAGAAGGTCTAATTGACTATTATACCCTATTCACACGCAGATCACTTCCGCAGCAGTGAGCAGGAAAGTAGGCAGCGCAAGTATGTAAACGGATAGCTGGCGCTGCCGTAGCTCCTGCCCTTGCTGAGCGATATTTGGAAAGGAAGTCAAAGGATAGGCAGAAAAAGTTGTACATGCTGTATTTTGAATGTCAGATTTCATGAAAAAATTTGGTGTCGAATTCTGAATTTATCCAAAGTACAGGCTGTCCCATTTTCGATGTCCTTACGGGGTAACTCGCTTATTTTTAAAGATGGAGATTTGCGGTTTTCGCGAACGTTGGCTACTTTTTTGTGAATCTCATGATACCGTAAACAAAATTTGCATAGCTTGCTTCGTTTTTGAGATACAGGGCGAAGTTGAAAATATTGCATTTTGGTCCCCCTCCTGTATCACAGCTGTCTTTCAACTTATAGAAAAAGTAAAAACTGTTTTTTATACACTTTTTTATGTAGACTCCAGTGGCGTAGTCAGATTTTTGAAATGAGCTGTCATTGTTTAGGTATAACCCAATGTTATAATTTTTTAAATGGAACACTCTGTATATTTTTCCATATTCAAAACAGAAATGCTTTGCGCTTTTCAAAAATATATAATACTTATATAAAATTCCAAGTATTAGCCCTGTATTTAGATCATTTTCTTTTTTTATGGCAAGTCAAGACAAATATCACTTTAATAGATCGTTCGGCGCAATAAACAAAAATATCACTTCCAGATGTATAGCATAAAACGAAAAGTTTTCATTAAAAAAATATTGTTTGATATACGTTATTAAACAATGTGACAAAACAATAAATTTAAACTAATGAAACACTATT
The DNA here is from genome assembly GCA_030704885.1 of Cynegetis impunctata. Lineage (NCBI taxonomy): Eukaryota > Metazoa > Arthropoda > Insecta > Coleoptera > Coccinellidae > Cynegetis > Cynegetis impunctata. The sequence goes on from JARQZK010004369.1 coordinate 454,858, forward strand.
TATCGACTATTTACGCTCTGGACCTAATTAGTAGGTGGCTATGAAAAAAAAGCAAGTGCAGAATATTTATAGTTCCTGTCAAATTGTACAAATTTTTCCTACAATGGCGAATGATAATCCAGTATATCAAAACTACGAAAAATTAGATATGGTTGGGATATATTACCAAGTTGGTTTGAATTCAAATCAAGCGATGGACCTCTATTTTGAAAGGTATTTACTATTACCCAGTTACTGGGTGTCAGTTAGACAAAAAGATAGGAATTTTAAGTTTCCTTTTTCGGATCTTTTAAAAAGCCTAGGCCAGAAAGCTATAGAAAAGAAAATGCCGAAAATGATGAAATTAGTGTCCTCGCAAAGGTAGAAGAGAACAAAAATACTTGCAGAGAAATTGAAGATTCGGTTGGCATTCCAAGGGTTTCGAAGATATTAAAAAAAAAACCCAGGTGAAACTGAGAAAAGTATTGAGTTACTCATAAAAAACGATTACCCAATAAAACTTATACAGAAAATCACTAAAAATAGAATTCATAAACTGTACAACACATTAGAAACATCAAAAAAAGAAAATATAAACAAAAAATATATTCCTCTTCCATATATTCCTCATTTAAGTAATAAAATTTCACAAATTTTAAATCCACACGATATTAAAGTAGCCCATACCGCACAAAATCAAATTAAACAAATATATTCTAAATTAAAAAGTAAAACACCTCTTCTACAAAAATCTCATGTTGTTTATAGTATACCCTGTAATAATTGTAATAAATCATATATAGGACAAACTTTTCAAAATTTAGAAGAAAGATTAAAAGCACACAAATATACCAGAACACAAACCACAGCACTAATAAAACATAAAAACAATGAGAATCATACTTTCAACTTTAATAGCACAAAAATTTTAGAAATAGAAAAAGATCAAAAACGCAGAGAAATTTTAGAAATGTTACATATCCAAAAAAATTTAAATGAAGTCGTAAATGATAGAACAGATATCAAACATTTAAGTTCAATATACGCAGATTTAATTCAACAAACAAATTCTAACCACAACAACTCATCTTCTTAGACAAAATCTAAACATCTAGAATTTTCAATTTTTCTGGAAAGAAAATATAGTTTAGAACATGTGATCTCCAAAATCACAAGTAATGTCTTTTTAAAGACAACAATCAAATATTTTAAACCTATTTTGTACATTACGTGGGTGAAGGTTTCTGTGGTTCCCTTCCCATCTAATATCAACGGACCTGTCTGTTGATATTCGACTGAATAGCACGTAATTAATAACTGAAGACGGCCACAGCCGCAATGAGAAATTTTTGAAAAAAAGATAAATAGTACCCTATTATTATTATTCTTTGACTCTTCAAAATCAAAATAATTTGGAACTATTTCGAACATTACGTGGGTAAAGGTTTCTGTGGTTTCCCTTACCATCTAATAATAACAAATTTGAAAGTTAATATTGGACTGAATAGCACGTAAACAATAGCAAAGAACGGCCACAGCCGAAAAAAATTTTAGTGAAACAGTAGTCTGTTTCTATAGAAATTTTTCAAATCAATAAATGTCAAAGAAATTTCAATTTTTTTCTCAAAAGTTTTGATAAAGCCACGAATGTCGTGGCGAAACGTCAACTTTTCAATAAAATCGAGTTTTTTAAGATTCAACTAGCCTGTTATTGCTAATAATTATCAAAAGATTATATATATATATATATATATATATATATATATATATATATATATATATATATATATATATACTTCAAAGAATATCCAGTTTATCACCTCGAAGAAGTCGATTTAGTAGGTCAACAAATTGATGATTTTTATTTTCATATATTTTTATATTTATATTGTATACTAATTGATATATGTTGTAGACTGTGTATATTTTTTATGACACGACTGCGATGCAGTTATAATAAAATTATTATTATTATTATTATTATTATTATATATTAGGGATGCACCGGAATTCCGACGGTACTAAATCCGGCCGATCCGGCCAGTTGGCCGGATCGCTCCTATATATATATATAGGTATATATAACTATATATATATATATATATATATATATATATATATATATATATATATATATATATATATATTAGGGATGCACCGGAATTCCGAAGGTACTAAATCCGGCCGATCCGGCCAGTTGGCCGGATCGCTCCGACCTGATCGCTTTCCCGCCGGAATTTTCGGAACTTTTTGGAAATGTTTGAGTTTTAAATTCTTAATATATTTTAAATTCAAATATATGCAAAAATAAAGAAAATTATTTTCAGGTTTTTTTTAATTAGTGCCTTTTGAATAAACAGTAATTTCTATCTAAGTAAAATTAATGGTAATTAACACTCTGCATACTGTAACTAGTTTAAAAAAAAGTAAAAATAAATCAGCCTCAATATTTTCAATGTTTTACGTATAAAAATAGGCATGCGCATACATTTTAAATTTAGGTCCCGATCCGCCCGGAACTCCGGCGATCCGGTCCGGCCAGAGGCCGGAATTCCGGTTCCGGCCGGATCGGCAAAATACCCGATCCGGTGCATCCCTAATATATATATATATATATATATATATATATATATATATATATATATATATATATATATATATATATATATTTATATATACATAATGTTTTTATATTAATGGAATTTCTCTGATACAGAATGGTTTTCCCTCTCACGAGAACCCATATGTGTTTAATGGAGACTTTGTGGATAGGGGACGCAGAGGCATTGAAGTATTTATTGCCCTGTTATGCTTGTTTCTGCTCTATCCTGAAGCTATTTTCTTAAACAGAGGGAATCACGAAGATTCAGTTATGAATTCCAGGTACACTTCTTGGTTTTGCATTTTACTGTGAATCAGATTAAACTTTCTTCTTATGTTGTTGTGTGATTCCGCTGTATATTTGAAAAAATTATTGGCAATATAAGTGAATATCAGAAATTACTAGTTTATATATTCCATTTAAAATTTTACGTTCTCTTGTTTTTGTTTAAACAATCATCGTAATTCACAAATATATTGGCGTGCATTAATAGATTTATTGAAATTTTTTATAGGTATGGATTCATAAGAGAAGTTCAACAGAAATATCCGGTAAGAATGATTTTTCAAATATTTATTTTACATAATTTAGACAGAGGAAAGATGCAAATTTGAGAATGAGCACTGAGACTTTTAATCGCAGGCACAATTTTAGTAGGTACTATTTGGAGCTCCTCGTGGTCTTGGTTAATGGGATCTCGACTGTGTTTATGTTGAGGAATAACCTCACATTTGATTCTTTGACATCTCCAAGAATTTTTTAACTTTGTAGTTAATTCTATGGGACTTCTAGAATTCTAGAGGACAACAGGGGCTACAGCCCCGGGGCCTCCACAAAAAAAGGATCCTTCAATAGAGACTTCCGAAAAAAAAATTTTTAATTCAGACCAATAAACAACTTTTCCTTTGATATTTTTTCGGCGGAAAAGCTCGGGAGCTCCCATTCGTTAACGCTAAAATTTAATTTCAGATAATTCTTTCTTCCGATTATATTTATATGTTTGTTGAATAATAAAATAATCAATACTTGCTTTCACAATGAATTATTTTTCCCGCAAACATCAAAAAATGACGACGTTTTTAACCTCAGGTCTCAATGTTGAAGTTTTTTTTTTTTGTTCAATACAAAAAATGGCCTCGACAATTAATCATTAGCCAACAAAAATATTAAGAAAGTGAGAACAAATTACTCAGGGGAATATACGGGAACACAATACGCCAAGGGACTCATCGAGGCGATTTTAATCTTCATACACATACTAGAGGTGAGCCACGGAAAGGAAAGGTTTACAGTAGGGTAAAAACATAGGGATAACAACGAAGTATCAAATTTTGAGACCGATAGAAATAATATGATCGTATAAAAGTTTATAAATTTCAAAGCTATTAAGCGAAAGTAAAAACGCTAAATTGAAAGGTTGATTATGATTAATCGTATTTTGAATGTTTAGCGAAAGTGTGTTACATTCATGTCTGAAGTTACTACAGAAGAACAATAGATGATCAATATTTCCCTGTTCACCACACTCACACAGAGGATCCTCTCTAAGACCAAGTTTAAAATGTTGAAGTTTGATTTCACAGACGTCATTTTGTTTTTACTTTTTTGTCCGGCCGTGAGCGTACAAAAAAGTACACTCTTTTGTACGCTCACGGCAATTTCAAGAACGTCGGGCGGCGTACAGTTGTATTCCGAATCCGACATAATGTAATCAGTAAGAAAAATTTTATATATTTTAATATAAAATAAGTCATTTCTTAATACTCGGGTACTTACCAAAAACGCACAGTCCTATAATGCGTAGATAATTGACTTTAAATGTTTCTAACCATTATTTTGTTGCATTGACATCTACAAAACCAGTAAGCAAAGCAATCTAGTTTTACGTTTTCTCACATCTAATCCTTTTTAAAAATGTTATCTTAATTCTATCGTTTGAACACCGTTTGCGGAAAAAATCGCATATTTTATTCGGAGAAAAGCACTTTTTGTGGCTCGACGAAAATTGTCGGCTGAACGCAGTGAGGCCGACAAACATTTAGTCTCGCCACAAAAAGTATGACTTTTTTTTTTTTAACTCGAGGGACCTACAGTTTAACGCCGGTTCCGAACGGCTAATGGGCTTGTAAACAATGTACATTACCCAACACTCAATCTCATAACTAGAACCACTAAATTCAGGACATACACAACGCCCAAGAGCAAGGTGGGACTCGAACCCACATCCTCGGTCAACAAACGGTACAAGGCGGTACTCGCTCACCTTTTACTCTTAACAAAACAATATACTATATTGGAAAACTCGAATGAAAAAAATTGTCCATTTTATTTGGAAAATAATTTGGGATCAGGGGCCTCAACTTCTTCGTTGCCCAGAGGCCTACAGACCTCTAAACCATTGCATGCAACATTAGACTGAGAATAAAAATGGAAAAAATTACTTTGCTGTATACAGGAACCAACTCTACTCTACTCTATAACTAGAATCTTTTCAGCCGTCCAGTTACTTAGGTATATGTTTTTTTCAGAGAACCTCCGCACATATTCTCAAACTGATTGAGGGAGTTTATAGATGGCTGCCGTTGGGAACTCTCATAAATAACAAAGTACTAGTGGTACATGGAGGTATATCCGACGTAATAGATCTTGATGCAGTCAAGGAAATTGAGAGGGGTAAGGTAAGTTCATTTTTAGCAGAGTGGAGGAATCGCAAAGAATCTTTATAACAAATATTCAAATAACGCCTTTTTCATCCTTGAATTTCTGTAAATGGTTGTATTCATGTGCAATATGCATGTTCTTCAAACATATATATCGAATTTTTGATTCCTATGAAAAGCTTGGGGTCGCATGTTAAAAATTTCTCACTTCACCTTATTACCTGGTCATTTATATAATAAAGATTTGGTTTGATTTTTGGTTGTTCCAGGTTCGTAAAAATACTTTAAATTACTAGATTAATTCGTTTAATAGACGTTTCAGGAGTAGTACTCCCTTCCTCAGTATCTAAAATATAAATATAAAAATCTCAATAGACCAACATTGACTACACAAATATTACACGTTTAACAGCTTACCTTAGTATAGACAATAAAATAAACATAAAAATAAACACATCTAGAGTATAAAACAATATCGTCAAACAATTATTATAATATATATTTTGAAAATGATTTTCTTTATTTGTCTGGCATGTCAATGTCAAACTTGGTGATGTATTAGTTCTTTTCTTATTCTTTTCAGTTTGACTTGTTTTTAAGAAACGGTAGGTAGAATTGACTAAGTTGTTTGATGTCTTGTCTGTCGTTCACTGTGTTCTCTAAATTTGTCTGTATATGGAACATTTCGTGTATTTCTCTATGTTTCTTGTTCCTTTGTGTTGTTAGTATTTTCGTTTCTTCGTAGTTAAAATCATGATTTTCCGTTAATTTGTGTTTGTTCAGTGCCGTAGTTGCTGCTTTTGTGTATTTGTGGGCATTTATCCGGTCCTGCAATCTTTGTGATGTTTGTCCTATGTATTGTTTTGCGCAATCCTTACATGGAATTGAGTAGACTACATTAGATTTTTTTGTAGTGGGTGTTGCAGTTTTTAGTTTGCTGAAAATTTGTTTTACTTGATTCTGCGGTTTGTGGATGACTTCGAGATTGTGATCTTTTAAAATATTTTTTAATTTATACGAGAAGTTCCCCATGAAAGGTATTGCGATTCTTGTTTTGTTGTCTTCTATTTTTCTTTTTGTTGTTTCTGTATTGTAAAGCTTGTGTGTTCTTTGTTTTATAACACCTGTTATTAGTCCTTTCGGATAGTGGTTCTTATTCAACAGTTTTTTTACTTCCTGTATCATTTCTGGACGTAATTGTGGTGATGTCAGTTTCAGGGTTCGATCTATGTAACCTATAATTGTACCTTTTTTTTTGTTTAATAGGGTAGTAATTTAAAGTATTTTTACGAACCTGGAACAACCAAAAATCAAACCAAATCTTTATTATATATATATGTATATATATGTATTTATATATATATATATATATATATATATATATATATATATATATATATATATATATATATATATATATATATATATATATATATATATATATATATATATATATATATATATATATATATATATATATATATATATATATACATATACATATATATATATATATATATATATATATATATATATATATATATATATATATATATATATATATATATATATATATATATATATATATATATATATATATATACAGGGTGATTCACGGTGGATGGCACATTAGACGTTTCTGGTGAACCATACAACGGATCACTCTGAAAATTCAATGGAGGACATAGTTGGACATTCTCTACCCAACTAAAATATTTTCGGTAATGCGGTGTTGCCACTTCTATTAGAAAGTAGTAGCAACTTTGATTTTTCAAATAGAACTACCTGTATATTATATTATTTTTAGAATCTCCAACAATTTCCAAACAACTTTTCATAATATTTCCCTATACCTATCTGTTACCGTTTTCGAAATAAAAATTATTTTCTTTTTTTTTCGTCGGAAATCGAGACCTCTAAAAACTTTGATACCACCAATGAACCTCAAGAAATTTATACTTTTACATTAGATTTTTATTTTTGGAGAATGTTTAAAGAAAAAGTTCGATTCGAACATATTTTGAAATATTCCACATAATTGTTTTCCTTTTTTATAATTATTTGTATCAATATTTCCACTATCAAGTTAGTTGATCCAAACGTATTGAAATTGTTCTGAATTCGTATAAATTTCTTGAGGTTCATTGGCAGTTGATTCGGATACATTTCATTGAACTTTCTATGTCCTGCTGATAATTTTATCACACTGTCCAAAAATAATAAACAAATTCATAACAACTTCATTCAAATAAATTTTTTCTATTGTTTCTGAAAGGTATTTCCAACTTCTGAAGTAATGAAAGTGTTGATATTATTAGTAGATGGTCACAACGTTACTGTCAAATAGTAATCATGACATGCTTAGCAAATACCAAGGGAAACCATGTTCAAGGAACATTTTCACAAATAAGTGCTCATAAGTCCGAAACTTGACTAGTTAGGTATAGGTATGATATACATAGATAAAACGGAAATTCCAGCAGCTTTCCGAATTTTCAATAATATACAGGGTATTCCATTTGAAATAAACAACTTACAGTCACTTTTTCAAGCTAACAAAATAACTGTATTGAAATAACGGAGATTAGGCTGAAGTGTAGGAAGCCCCCAAGTATCAGCAAACTTAAACCGAAATTTCGATATCGTTGTATTTATTAGCTCAAAGATATCAGAGTTTTTAGAGGTCTCGATTTCCGACGAAAAAAAAAGAAAATAATTTTTATTTCGAAAACGGTAACAGATAGGTATAGAGAAATATTATGAAAAGTTGTTTGGAAATTGTTGGAGATTCTAAAAATAATATAATATACAGGTAGTTCCATTTGAAAAATCAAAGTTGCTACTACTTTCTAATAGAAGTGGCAACACCGCATTACCGAAAATATTTTAGTTGGGTAGAGAATGTTCGACTATGCTATCCATTGAATTTTCAAAGTGATCCGTTGTATGGTTCACCAGAAACGTCTAATGTGCCATCCACCGTGAATCACCCTGTAGAAGTGGCAACACCGCATTACCGAAAATATTTTAGTTGGGTAGAGAATGTTCGACTATGCTATCCATTGAATTTTCAAAGTGATCCGTTGTATGGTTCACCAGAAACGTCTAATGTGCCATCCACCGTGAATCACCCTGTATATATATATATATATATATATATATATATAATATATATATATATATATATATATATATATATATATTTTGATATATATCACATATACGAAATCTTATAAGATGATGTCCTCAACAAGACATCTTCCTCAAATTTATAAATGAACTGAAGAAAACACTTGGCTTGACTACTAAAATTGCTATATTTATTTGACAGTGGTATAGTTTTGTGAGTAAAACCAAAGGTTATGAACCTAATTTTGAGCAATATTTAAGGTTAAAATTCTTTCATCAAACCACACCTTAATTTTATGTGGGTATTTCAGTATGTATCTTTGCTTCGCCCCCCGTTGTCCAATGGAGCAAAAGGATCAGACTGCGTAGATAAAGCAGAATGGAAACAGGTAAATGAGAGCTGTTAATTTACTTTTAAATTAATCCCTTACAGTTTTCTTCTTTCAACAGATATTCGACCTGTTATGGTCGGATCCGATGACGGGAAACGGTTGTGTACCCAACACTCTAAGGGGAGCAGGAACCTATTTCGGCCCAAACGTAACTAGCACATTCCTCAAAAAGCATAATTTGTCGTTTCTGATACGTTCGCACGAGTGTAAACTGAACGGGTACGAACTGTGCCACGACGATAAGGTAATTTTTGATGGCGCCTGCGCGAATAGGAATAAAACATAATGGCACATTCTAGGTGGTCACTATATTCTCAGCTTCCAACTACTACGAAGTAGGTTCGAACAAAGGAGCTTATTTGAATCTGCTGGGCGACGATCTCCAACAACATTACGTACAGTTCAGTTCCACGGTTGGAAAAGGAAGAAATCTAAATTGTTTTCAAAAAATGAGTATAATTGAATCATCCGTGGTTCGGGAAATACAAGGCCAAATTACAAAAAACCAGAGTAAACTAGAGACCGAGTTTCAGAGAATAGATTCTGAAAATACCGGTGAGTTTTGCCTGACATATGAGTTTTGATTAGTTCATACTGAAATATTTTACAGGATTCATCTCCATTGGAGACTGGTGTAAGGCCATGGAATTATCTACTGGTCTAGAACTGCCATGGAGGATGCTCCGAGACAAACTAGTTACTACAGATCCTGATACCCAGCTAGTAGCATATCGTAGCACTTTTGATAACATAGGAAAGACATCTTCCAACGTAAGTAGCATAAAATCTCCATCAATTTGTATTAAATTTCTGCATTTTGCAGTCTGTGCAGGGGGTCCAGGGTTATGCTACAGTTGCTGAGACGTTATACAAAAATAGGCAGAATTTGGAAGCCATCTTTCGAATTATTGACAAAGATAACTCTGGTAAGCAATTCTCCTTTGTTTCAATCTCGAAGTTCAGAGATTTCTTTTGTTCCTTTCAGGCTATATCAACCGAGAAGAATTTCACGAAGCTTGTGAGCTTATAAAGGAATACCTTCCGGCATCTAATTCTATGGAGCAAATGGAAGACCTCTGTGGGCTGATGGATTTAAACAAGGATGGATTAATCGATCTCAATGAATTTTTAGAATCGTTCAGGATGGTCCACAAAGATCGAAGCAGAAATGAACAAGAACGGGATGAGACTACGGAAGAGAAAGACTCAGTACCAGAAGTTACAATTACAGATATAAGCATATCTACCATAGAAGCACCATCTAAAAAGGCTCTAAAGAATGAAGCCACAAAGAAAGATTCTCCAGAATCTGGATCTCCTACCTCCCTACCGTTATTTTCAGTTTCTCCGCTCAGTTCTGCATCTGCGGAAATATTCCCTACCAAAGAATCAACTGGGGACAAGCGAAGTAATTTGAACAAAACCAAATCAAATCCCATCCAGATAAAAAGCAATCAGTTATCGTTCAGCCCTTGTAATTCCGTTCAGTCTTTGAACCTTATCGAATTGAGTGAAAAGGACAAGACCGAGCCGTTGCTGAAATCGAATTCTACCGATATTTTTGTCGAATTTAATTCAGACCCTCAAGAAGATACGTCTAAAACGATGATGCAGTCGCCAGTTCTGAGTACAAGAAGAGGGAGTCAGATATGAGGTGTTCTGTGGTTTTCTTATGAACGTATGATGATAACCCCATCTTCAATATTTCACTTGTGACTTGTTGCAAAGTCAATTGAGCAATTGAGGAAATTCGATCAATAACGCACAAATTTTTGGCGAAAAAATAATTGTGTTTAATATTAAAAACATATAAGAGAAATAGGTCAGTTCCTTTGCAGTTTCTGCCATCAGATCACGTTCTAGCAGGTTAATTAAGGAAAGTAATATATTTATAGGCGCAAATATGTATTTTCACCAGGAAAAATCACTACTTAATTGATGGGGATATTTAGAAAAATAGCTTGAAATGAGAGAGCAAAATTCTTCCAAAAAGAGTTTTAATGCAAATTGACCCAAAAGGAAACTACAACGAATTATCTACTTGAAATCCTTCAAAATTTTCTAACTCAATTTGATTATTCATATGATAATGTTTGAATAATTCAAACTTACACAAATATAGGTATCTGAAACTCAGAAAATCTAATGACACAAATTGCAATCGAAGTTACAATATCATATGTCTTTTTATGATGAATACGTCAAAACTCTGTTTTTCACTTGGAAAAAAACTAAATACTGCAATGAAATATATTCAGAAAATAAAATTTATAGCAGTAATATTCTTACTTTGCAATTATCCTCGAAAATATAATGTGCTCTATCATGAGATATTGAGACCGTCTTACTTTTATGGAATATTGAATTTTCTCGATTGCTCGAAACCATTATGTAAACGAAATTCAAGCAAATAATTAAGTAGAGTAGACAGTTTACCAATATTGCAAATTGGCTTTTTCTACCTACTAACCTGATTAGTGGTAGTTAGGGAATAAGTAAGGCAACATTTGCAATAATTAAATAACTCAATCAGTGAATTAATCATGGAGTATAGTCACTACCATAAATGAACTTGAATAACATTACCTTGTGTTCGATTTACAGCAAAATATTAATTTTGCAGACATCCAAGGTTTCAGGTTTCGAGCCTAGTCGGCAAAGTGAATCGTAATATTCGAAATAGGTTTCAAAATACATTTGAACAACCGTTTCGGAGAAAAAATTATATTTCCAATTGACTAGCAAATCACATTGACCATTGACCTCCTACGTGTCTCTATGCTCGGCCATAGATTATCAGCCTTGATAGTCAATCTACGACCTACTTTGGCGCTCAGTAAAACGAATATAATATGTATGAAACGAACATAAATATAATATGTGAAAAGATTACCATCGGTTTTGACAATCTTCTCAATTTATATTTTCGTTACGAAATCAAAATTATTTGAGATTCATTTTGCTAATCGCAAAGATTTTTCTTTGGTTCTTTAGGTTCTGGTGCATATTTTCTACCATTATTTTGGATATTTATAGTTTAAATAACTGTATACAACTCTACAAACAACGATTAAACCAAACGGCCGAATTGGTTCAGTACTTACCATTTAATTAACTTGACGTAATAGTCATTTAGATCAGAAAACGTCACTAATCAGGTTAGTCGAAAAAAAGCTAAATGACTCGGACCAATTTTTCTCTGCTTAAAAAAACTCTGCATAAATGCTGCCTATGCCTTAATTTATAAAGGTTATGCGTGTCTACCATTTAAGTATAGCCTCCTTATTATATCAAACGATCCCTAACTCACGGGTGACCATATATCATATTAAAGCAATATCGAAAAAATGGAAAATGATATTTACATTATAATTATTGTCAGATATATTATTTATATTAAAGTTAGAACTGATTATAGTATTTTGTTTTACTTTTACTTTAGTTATATCCTACTCTAACAACATATATATATATATATATATATATATATATATATATATATATATATATATATATATATATATATATATATATATATATATATATATATATATATATATATATATATATATATATATATATATATATATATATATATATATATATATATATATATATATATATATATATATATGTATATATAGCTATATATATGTACCGAGCAAATAAAATTTATAAAAGCGATACCGGTGACTAGCTATTAAATTCTCCAGTGATGGCACAAGGAGCGCCACTCGTATATTTTGAATGACATGTGCAAAAATATTTCATTTGAAAGGGCCGTTTGATTGTCTATTAGGACACCTAATAGTTATTTATGTACCAAGTGCGTTATATAGATCCTTACGCCCGGAGGGAAACATTCGGCTCGAGGGCCTCTGGCCCGAGGGATGAATGTTGCCCGATGGGCGTAAGGATCTAGTAACGCACGCGGTGCATACAAGATTTTATTTTTCACGAAAAAATTATTATATTATGATGAAGAAGCGATTTAAAAATCGTTTCATTGCTCCTATCCATTTTCCTTCTCATAATAGGCATGTCATTTGTTGATATTTTGACGTTTGTGATTATTTTTGTCATCAAATTTAGTGAATGTCATTCCTGCTTTCTTTGTGTAGTCTTATAGAAATAATGGAATGAAAATGAATTTACCCAAGAATATCATAGAAAATGCAGCCAAACCTGCGAATAATTCATTGCCGGAGAAATCCAGAGTCTTATACGACAAGGATTATGAAGTATTTAATCAATGAAATTTGCATCATTTCTCCTAGTACAATAAGCGGGCGTTTTAAATCCATTATGCCCGCAAATGCGGGCATAATGGCCTATGGCATAATGAGTGTGTTTATAGCAACCGTATCCAAGGTGAAATAAACGTATAATATACAAGTGAAAAATAATAGTATATTATTCAACGAGCACAAAATGATTGCTATTTTTCACGAGGGTGAAGTTGACACTCGCTTGCAGCTCGTGTCGCAATTCACCCGAGTGAAAAATTGTAATTTTGTGCGAGTAGAATACTATACTTTGTCCAGGACTTCCTCGAAAAAATTAGTAATAATCTGCATTTTCAACAATAAAAATAGTTATCAAAAGCGTTGACATAACATTTTCTGTGTTCACTGAAAACTGCATACTCACGTAAACGTCAACTATTTCACTTGACATCGATTCCATTCCTTTCTTTCACTCTGATAAAAATGAAATAGATAATTTATTAGAGTAAATATTCAATAAGTTGGGCATTATATTAAATATTAGTTTAATAATTTGCCTAAAAGTTATCTTAGTTACATAAAACCTAAAAATCTAATAACAATACTATCCCTACAATGTGAATGATAGTCTCAAGTTTGGACATACGTTTTGAGTGTGACGTCATGCAGTGTATAATAAACCATTATACACACTAGTGAATAATAGGTATAATTATACTTCAGGAAGCACACGTATAATGAATGATTTATAGTACAGTCGTGGACTAATATTCATATATTTATATCAAATGCCGATCCAGTGCCTGCCTACTTGACTTGAACCGAGATACCTATGGATGCCGATAGATGGCGCTGTGATGTGTTTGCATGTCATAGGATAGCGATTCTCATCCTGTGCAGCGCTTCCCTCTCCACCTTAAGATGGCGCGAGCACACTAAAAAGAGGAAATTATTTTTCCCGATTATCCTGCCATCTGACAGGGAGAATACTTACTAAATTTTCAGACCCTGGACCATTTTCAAGCATAGTTTTCACCATCTGACATGACAACTTGACAGTTTCATACATCTTTGCCGCTACCCGTATTGTCAAAAGTCAAATAAAGAGGGTGTGCTGTGATCTAGGTGTACTCCCGTATTCGTCCTTGTCACGTTGTCACTTGTTTGTTTACGTCTTACATTTTTGAAATTCATTTGAAAATAAAATGGGGAAAGTAATTCTATTTAATCGTGTTCTCTTGAGGTCGACTACTATATGAATATTTCGTGCTGCTCGTAATATGACTTAGAATTCATATAGAGCTCACGATATGTGTCAAATGCCGGGAATGTTATTGGTTTTAATTTATTGTAGCTATTGTTAATAAATTTATGAAAAACGGTTATCCACCTCACCAGTGATATTTATCATTTATCTTATTTACTATGTTAATTCACAAACTATGAAATCGTTCTACTTGTTTTTATCATGCTTCTGACGTATCAATAATGAGAAGAAATTTCAAGACAATTTCCAAATTTCTATTTCTATCAGGGATCAGTGTTGTGTGTACAGTTCTAATCTATAGATTGATCATTAATAAACCCAAGAATGGAATATCACTTGACGATTTGTTTCCTAGAAGAAAAGCCCTGGGTCCAGAAGAAGTGAGTTGGCATATCAATACGGATGTGTTTTATTTGAATTTGAATATTTTGTCTTTTTAGAAGTTGATTCTTAGCAGCGAGAAAATTGATTGGCATAATTATGACTTGATTGAATTGGATTCCAAACGACAAGGTAAAAAAAATCACTCATTTTAGTTATTTAGTAATTTCTCATACTGTCAATTGCCATTGTGAAAAAATCATGTTTGCCATGAATAATAATTTTTTGTTCAACTGTGATTAAAAAGTTATATTGGTCATTTTTATTTTTGACGAATACTCAGAATTATTGGGTACCTATAAAAATTAACTGTAATCGAATACAATTATGAAGATAATAATGAATAGGATAATATATTTGGTCAGAATACCATTATTTTTATGCAGAATTTTGCAGAGAAATCAAATTTCTGAAAATAAATGTTAATAAATGAGAGATACCTATTCATAAATTAATTTAATATCTGGTTGTGAAACTGAACTAAATAGAAAGGTATTTCCTTGGGGTAATAAGTAGAAAAAATTGATTATTAATTACAAATCAATTAGTTATGACAATTTTACATTCACTCGAAACCATAATTACCACCAAGTCAGGTGACTGAAGCCCTTGAAATTGTTATTAATTAACATTGACTTTCTTCAATATTCATATTTTGAATGGCAAACAAAACCAGTTTTATCCTCATAAAATAAAAATAGTGAGGAAATATATCTTTAATGTCAAATAAGAAGTTTGCATAATCTAGTTTGAAGCCAGTTCTGTAAATTTAACAACATGAAATACCTATAAATTTCTTATTTTAATACATTATTTTTTTTTGTGGAGACAAATGTCATTTCAGTAAAAAGAATGATTTGTAATTAAATATATATTTATTCTCATACTAATTATTGTGAGTCTTGGAAGTGATTTGATACATCTCAAGAAAAAATTGGATTTATGTTAATATGAGAAAACATGAAGTTATGTTGTAAAAATTATAAGACCTAAATTGATGTTAATTTTGAATTCCCTATCTATAGGTAATGAGATATTAAAAAAATGATAGTGTAGAGAATGAGCAATAATGTTTCAACAAATTTATCATTTTGATTTAATGACCATTCAACAGACTACTTTAATTAAGAATTATTGAATGAAATTATTTCAATGGAATTTGTGAAATTCACCTTTTTTCTGAAAACGTTAATTTAATGAAAAAAATATCTTCAATTATTTAACCTTTAGAATTTTGCAGAGTTTTAGTTAAGAAAAAATTATAAAATAAAGAATATATTATAATAATTTTTTATTTGAACTGAAATATTCGGTATTATCATTGTGTTTTGAAACTGCACATTTAAGTCATGAATATTTTATTGCATCTTTATTAAAGTTAGTTGAAATGTTTTTAAAACAAGTGTTTTCATTACATATATTATTGTTACTTAAATAGACCATAGATTGAGCTATTCATGTTAAAATAAGTTCTATTTGGAAAGTGTGTAATTGCTTCATAAATAAATTATTGATATATGAAATCAGCTCTTTCAATTTTTTCTTTCTATATTAAAATACAAATCCATCCAAGTCATCACCAACTGAACTATTTGGTACTAGGTATAAGCTTTAATATTGCAGAAAATTCCTTTCTGTTGAAGATATTAGTTACTTGGATAACATTATAAGCAAATTAACAAAATTTTCATGCCTCTTTATTATCCTACGTAAAAATAAAACTTATTTACATACATTATGTATAACATAGATCACGATCTATACGTGAAGTAGTTATTTCAAATATTTAAATATATTTATTAATATTGCTTTATAGTCTAAGCAGAATAAAGAATTGTGATATTTTTATAATATACTATCTTTTTTTTTTAAATATCTTAGTTGTTCAAATTAAAATCTGTTTTTGAATTTATTTTTTCTTTGTTTTGTAATATTGTAACATTATTATTAATTATGTACTCTTTTAAATGTAGGCCCTGGGGAGCAAGGAAAGCCTGCCTTTTTGAGTACTAATGAGATGACGAACTATGAGAAACTTTATAAAGTGAATGGTTTTAATGCTGCTCTTAGTGATAAAATAGCTGTTGATAGATCAGTTCCTGATATAAGACATGAAGGGTAAGCATAATGAGGAATTATTTTTGCTTTCAATATAACTGACAATTTTAGTTGCAAAACCAAAAAATATCTGAAGCAGTTACCCAGTGTTAGCGTCGTAGTTCCTTTTCATAATGAACATTGGACAACATTGCTTCGAACCGCTCACAGTGTTGTCAAAAGATCTCCTCCTGAGTTATTGAAAGAAGTTATTTTGGTTGATGATGCCAGTACCAAAGGTAAGATAAAATTACAAGGAAATTTACGGAAAAAATAAATATTTATTCTTGCTAGATTAGCGAATGAATCAATAATATTATAAAAGTTCTATAAATTCCAGCTTATGTATTCTTAAAATTTTTACAATTGAGATATTGTGTAAAAAAATTTGTGTTTAATATTTTCAGAGAAATTTCTTCATCATATATTTCTTGAAATAAGATATCAAATGTGAAAAAAACAAGGAATGTTTTTGTTAATTGGAATAGTAAAAAATAATTGGTTTTGGAAACACTTATGCATGGAGAAGGTAGAACTAATTATATATTTAATTTTAACATATTTGTTAATTATCCAGTAAGTGTTATAATGCATGCTAAGCATATTCAAAACTAGTTCTGCTATATATTTTAAAAAACTCATCCATAATGACAATTTGCAGGTTTTGGAACATCAGAAAATAAGTCATAATTGAAGAAAATTTGACCATCAAATCAAAAAAATTCAATTTCTGCATTTTTCGTTTATATCTAATTGACATTAAAACTATATACTCCAAATTTCTTGAAAATTTAGAAATAACTTGAAACAATTTAACTTCACTAAATCAACAAATTATAGGTTATTTGTTGGGTTTATATCAATTTTCAATATTGAATATGATAAATAAATACATTTTAACTGTTTTCCTATGATAAACTACCGAATCTTTCCTTTACTGCGAAGTTGAGTTACGCATGTGGTGTATAACATGTTGAATATATCGTGGATCGTTTGAAATTGTAATTAAATTTTCATTTTTAGAGTTCAGTAGAAAACCATTGGACGATTATTTGGCTGCCAATCTGAGTAAGGTGAGAGCCATTCACCTTCCTGAACGAAGTGGCTTAATTAGGGCTAGACTTGCAGGTGCTAAAGAAGCCATTGCCGACGTTTTAATATTTTTAGATAGTCATACGGAGGCTAATGTCAATTGGCTACCACCTCTACTAGGTAAGAATACATTTTGAATCAGAATAGTAATATCATCTTCTTCAGTATGCAACAGTGTCGCTTCAATTCTCTAATTCAAATTGTTTATTTCCATAGACATAAAAATACATGTATTGGAATTGTCAATAATAGTAAAAGTAATTTAAAAGTAAAAGTAAAAAACACAAGTATACTAACATATAAACATAAAAAACAGAAACTAACTAATCTTACATAATTATAAAAAATCTTAAAAAGTACAACCAAAAAACTCAGCAAGAGAATAAAATGGATTCACAGCCAGCACATTCTTTAGTTTTATCTTAAAAAGTTTGATATTTTGGATATCCTTTAAGATGGAGGGCAAATGGTTAAAATTTTTTAAAGATGTTATACCTGGCCCTTCTTGGACTTGAGTTAACCTAGCTGCTGATATGTAAAGGTTGTCTGTTGCTCTTGTTGAGTATTTATTTATATCACCGCACCTTTCAAGTTGATCCAAACTCTTAAAAACATAGCAGGCACAGTGCAATATATAGAGATTCACAACCGTTATAATTCTTTCAGAGCTAAAAATATTACTGCAAGATTCTCTAAAAGACAACGAAAACATTGTTTTGAGAATTCTTTTTTGGCACACAAAACTGCACTTATATTACTGGAGTTTCCCCAAGCCAATAATCTGTGTGTTAATATTGACTGGATTGAGCAATAATAAAACATCTTTAATGTTTCCTTGTCAACATATTGCCTAAGTTGTAA
Source organism: Cynegetis impunctata (assembly GCA_030704885.1). NCBI lineage: Eukaryota > Metazoa > Arthropoda > Insecta > Coleoptera > Coccinellidae > Cynegetis > Cynegetis impunctata. Next base: position 473,544 of record JARQZK010004369.1, read on the forward strand.
TATGGCAAAATTTCTACTACTTAGTTTAGAGCATACACTTTGAATGTGGTTGTTCCAAGATAAGTGCTGATCAATTGTAATTCCCAAGAAGTTGGTGGAATCTTTTTGTATAAGGCTTGTTTGTTTATCCTTAAGTAGTAGGCTAAAATCTTGCACAATTCTAACCGGTGTAAAAACTAGAAAGTTGGTTTTTGTACTATTAAGAGAAAGACCATTCCCATTACACCATTCACCTATATCCCTCACACATTGATTTGCCTGTGAACACAGTGATATATAATCATGCTCACCTATAATAGCAGAGGTATCATCAGAAAAAGTGTTATATAGTTTCTGTTTGTAATCAGTGGTAGATCATTTATACACACTAAAAAAAGAATAGGCCCAAGAACACTACCCTGTGGTATTCCCACCCTTATAGACGTCCAGTCTGAAAAAGTAATACCAGCGCTGCCAGTTATTTTCACTGCCTGGGACCTTCCAGCTAAATAACTCTTTATCCATTTATAGGCCAAACCACGAATTCCATAGTGAGCAAGTTTTTCTAAAAGAATATTATGATTTATCGTATCGAAAGCTTTTGAAATTTATGTATAATATGTAACTATAGAATGTTTGACTGGTATCTAAAGTTCACCATCATCAGCAAATAGTTTATAAAGTTAATTATATCGATTCGTTTTACAGAACCGATTGCTCAAGACTACAAGACGTGCGTCTGTCCGTTCATAGACGTCGTTCAGTACGAAACTCTAGAATATAGAGCTCAAGATGAAGGAGCGAGGGGTGCTTTCGATTGGGAATTTTTTTACAAACGACTGCCACTACTGGCCGAAGACCTTGCTCATCCTACCGAACCATTCAAGTATGTTTTGATCTAATAAGAGACCTTTACTGCAGTAACAAAATTCAGCCATTCAATTACGTTTCGATTTAACAAGTCATCTTCATTGCAGTTATAAAATTTTGACTTTATTAATTGTAATCATTTTCGATCATAACTTGGTTTGAAAGATTATTTATTATCCAATTTTCCCCCACTCATTTATTTTGACTTTGAGGCAGTATTATATTTATTACATTTTCAATAATCTCAACAAAAATATTGCTTTTTCTTTTCAATTTAATTTTTTGACATGAAACTTTTTTGTATAACAAAATTAAGGTTGTTTCATTCTAATAACCTATGCCTATGTTAGAATTAGTTCCATGATGTTTTGAGTATGCATCATATATGTCAAACAATGAAAATATTGAAGTATCCACATGTTGGAAATTGCAACTCTAATAATAATATTTTTAAGTATCTTAGAAAATATGATTCAACATTCTTTCATATTTTAGTCTATTGGTTATTTCAATAATGATAAAATTACATTATCATATTTGAGAAAATATTTTTGAAGATGAAGAAAATAAAGTTATTTCCAAGAAGTAGCTTAAAGAAAGTATCTGACTGGTTCTTTTTTATTTATTTGTTTAAGTAAATCATTTTGATGTCAAATAATTACAACGTGTCTATTATACATCAATATTCTTTTCACTAAATATATATTTGAACTCATTTTAGATTCAATTTAATAAAATAAAATACAATAAAATCAGAAAGTGAAATATTCTATCCTTTCTACTGACACATGAGAATTAATATAAAATTTTTCCCTTTTTACGTAGGAGTCCGATAATGGCTGGAGGACTATTTGCCATAAGTGCCAAATTTTTCTGGGAATTAGGAGGCTATGACGAAGGTCTGGATATCTGGGGAGGCGAACAATACGAACTGAGCTTCAAGATTTGGCAGTGCGGCGGCCAAATGTACGACGCGCCATGCTCCAGAGTGGGCCACATTTATCGGAAGTATGCCCCCTTTCCAAATCCTGGTAAAGGAGATTTCGTAGGAAGGGTAAGTGATATTCCCTGTCTTTGGTTTTGTGTTAACAAGTAATTTGATTAAGGAGAGGATGTAAGGAAATGAATTTTGAATACTTGTTTATGTTATGCAAACGTTACAATTAGAATTCTTACCAAGATCAACCTATTTATTTTCATCAAATTTTGTTGTTGTCTTTAATGATTTCTTCACTCGAAATTATTCCTCTAATGAAACAGCTTATTCATTGGAACGAAGTTCCTTACGGCAGGCTTGGAGGAGATAGGGATTTCGCTGCGGCACCAAACTGAAAAATATGCGAGACTAAAAGTGTGACGGAAGTAGACTGACGAAAGTCACGCTTTTAGTTAACACAAGCGAATATTGTATACCTTTCTCTTTCTCCCTCTTTCTTTCTGTTCTCTCATCCCTTCTCTTTCTGATCCGACTCCGCCACGTCAATCGCCAATGCATTATATGTACTCATTAATTAAATGAAGCTATTAATGAAATTTGTTGGTCTGACTTGTTTCTATATCGCGATGTTGATGAAAACGTAACTTTATTTTATAAGGTATTAAATAATTTACTAGAACTTTATGTACTCAAGAAAGCCAGGAATATTAGGTTCCCTTATTATTACTCTGTAAAAACAATACAACTTATCAAGCGTAAAAATAAATTTCATTCCGAATGGAAAAGATATAATAACATAAATGATTTGGTTGAATTCAGATTGTTGCGTTCTAAATCGAAGCAACTTATCAAAGCCGATTATCATAGGTATTTAACATCAGTTCAGAACGAACTTAGCACTAATCCCAAGAAGTTTTTTAATTATGTGTGTCAAGAATAAGAATAGGGATATTCCTAAGACAATGTCTTTCGATGATGTTAGGGCTGATACTGGAAATAATATAAGCGAATTGTTTGCGAGCTATTTCAGGAGTGTTTACATTACTCCCAAGCTTGCGGATAAGTGTAACGTTATTTCGCACAGTGATCAGTTTGTCTTGAGTCAAATTCAACTGACAGATTACCAAGTTGAACAGTCACTTCTAAGTGTTGATATCAATAAAGGGGCTGGTCCTGATTCGATTCCTCCATCTTTTGTCAGAGCTTGCAGTTCATCTCTTAAAACTCCCCTAACTATTATTTACAACAAATCGCTGCTTTCTGGTGTTTTCCCGGAGTATTGGAAAAGCGCATGCATAGTTCCCGTTTATAAGGGTGGAGATCACAGTCAAGTTCAAAATTATAGACCTATTAGCAAATTGAGTGTTTTTGAAAAAATCTTTGAAAAATTGATTTATCCCTACCTTTTTCACCTTGTTAAACCGCAAATTATCCCAGAACAACATGGGTTCTTCAAAGGAAGATCAATAGAGACAAACTTGGTGACTTTTCTGGAATACTTGACTAATGAGCTTGATGACCGGAAGCAGGTTGATGTCGTATACACCGATTTTAGCAAGGCATTTGACAAAGTTGATATAAACTGTCTATATTAAAAAAATTAAATAATAAGAAAACAACTTGTCTAAAAACTTGTTTATTTCCATGGCTTCCAGGATAATGAACTTCCTGGAAGCCATGGAAATAAACAAGATCCAAAAATCCCATAATTACATTCTTCTTAATGACCAGTTAGACTTAAACCACTCCCCACTGTTAAATCTCTGATAACTTGGACCCATCGATTACATTTTACCACCCCCAGGTACCGAACCGAAATACTTATATATTTTCAAGCGATGTCTTTGCAATTATGTATTCAGTCTTGATAATGCTGTAACAGGCGAAACTAGTCGAATAAAAAGTTATTTTCATTTTGTGGTTTTTAGACAAGTTGTTTTCTTATTATTTAATTTTTTTAATATAAATATGAACTACCACAGAGTTGATTCATCGTCCATCGAATTTATAAACTGTCTATTAGCAGCTCTTGCTGGGGTCGGTGTGCATGGTATCGTTTTGCGATGGTTCCAATCCTATTTAACAGATAGGTCCCAGTACGTGTCGGTTCAGGGTTTCTGTTCCGTGCCATTTTCTGTCACGTCAGGTGTACCCCAGGGGTCCAATTTAGGTCCGCTACTTTTTCTAATTTATATCAATAGAATAAAATATTGTTTCAAGGAATGTAAGATACTGCTTTTTGCGGATGACTTAAAGATTTTTTCGGTAGTGAATAATATACATGACTGTGTCAAATTGCAGACTGAGTTAAATAATTTTAGTTCATACTGCATTGATAACAATTTGTTCCTCAACATAGCAAAGTGTTATGTCGTTTCTTTTACGCGCAATAAGGATCCCCTGCGATATAATTATTCTGTTAACGATACTATCCTTGTGAGGACGGATAGAGTCAGTGACTTGGGGGTGATTCTTGACACTAGACTTTCGTTTCGTCATCATGTGGAATCAGTGGTTAACAGTAGCAATAAAATGATGGGTTACGTAATTAGACAGTGTAGACAGTTTAGGAACACTAAAGCTCTTATGACCATTTACTATGCATATATATTCAGTAAACTAAATTATGTGACAATTGTTTGGAGTCCTCAATATCAGGTTTACATCTCACGTTTGGAGAGGGTTCAGATGAAATTCCTGAGATTTCTTGGCTTTAGATGTGGTCTTATTACTCAGACGCACAACCCCGAGAATTATAATATACGTATGAGACATTTTGGGATGGTGAGCTTGGAGTTTCGTAGGAAGTTGAGTGGCATTATATTTCTGATCAAGATTCTTGAGAATCTTCGCGAACCTGGTTTCGTTCTTGATAGAGTTTCTTTTCTTGTACCTGGCAGATTGTCTAGGCATCATAACACTTTTTACCTTCCGCTGAGGAATACTAGAAGCGCTCAGAATTCTCCTTTATATAGAATACTTAGAGACTCTAATCTTTATGCGTGTAACATTGATATTTTTCATGATAGTGTATATACTGTTAAGAGGACATTGATACAGAAATTTCTCAATGAATTGTGAAACATTTTTTTGTTGTGTATATGAAGTGAACAATGTTATCTGTTTTCTATATTCCTTTTTTCACTAACGTAAGCGCTGGTTGATTTTTGGTCAATTTCTAGTTAGTTAGATTTATATGTATTTTCTCTGTACTTGTTAATAGAATTTAAGTTTACTATACTATTTTGGGTGTGAAATTCACCTGTATTCCTTAGAAACAAATAAATAAATAATTCATGTACAAGCAACTCGAAAACGTCATATGTGAAACATCGAAATAATTTTGTATAAGTTATATGCATAGAAGAACAGATTATGATAGGAATCAGATATGGCATGGTGAAAAGATAAAGCTTTACAAATTTGTTCCATACAATAATGACTACGTATTGTAGGTTTCTATTCAATTATATAGCGTGGCGATACGTTATCCTCTTATATACACTCTTGCGTCTAAACTTTACATTGCGTTGACGACCGAGTGGTCTAAGTACTGAACCCTGGTGTGTCGTATTTCTGGGTTCGAATCCCAGAGGTGACTCCTGGCTTTTTAAATTTTTTTATTTACAATCTCGTAAGAGCTCTTAGCCCCACATTTCAATATTTATTTATTTTTTATTTATTTATCTTTATTCACGGGGCAAGCCCCATACATTAAAAATTACAAAGTGTTTATGGCTAGAAGCCTACAAAAATATAAACTTGATTACATAAAAAAAATATTAAGTTATTCAATTCATTCAAATTTTAACAATGATTTTGATAAATTTTTTATTTTGTATAACGAAAGTGTGTTTGGATCAAACCAGTCTACGATTTTATTACATAACATAAATATTCTATCAATAATTCTCTCTTTATCTCCCCGACGACAATTCTTAGTTTGAAAATCATAAATATTATGACGAAGGTTGCGGGGGGGTACATAAAAATTAAATTGACTCAATATTTCAGGTACATCAATTAAATTGACCAAAATTTTATACCCAAAGATCACATCAGCTCTATCCATAGCTGCTTCAAAATTTGAGATTTGAAATCTCTGATAAAGGGGAACTAAATTGTGATCTGTAAACGGAATTCTCATTCCAGTTCTATACCCTGCATACCTAATAAATACTCTATTGAGAGATTCTAACTTTTTTATCTCTCCCTTATCTTTGGGTCTCCAAATAGGAGAAGCATACATAACTGTTGAATACACAAAGGAGAAATAAAGTTTTCTAAATGTTTCAATGTTGTTAAACTTATTCGTAAATCTCTTAAGAAAATAGATTTTCTTTTGACCTTTTAGAAAAGTAAATTCGTAGTGCTGCTTAAAAGATAATTTGTCATCAAAAATTACACCTAAATCTTTCGTAAAATTCACTTGATTTATAAGTTCATTACTAAGAGAATATGGAAGAAGCCAAATAGATCGTGATCTACCAAACCTAATGTGGAAGCATTTGTTTACGTTGATAATCAATCCATTAGCTACAACCCAATTATTAAAGCTATTTATGTCATATTGCAATTTATCCATATCCTCGTAGGAGGTGATTTCTCTAAAAATCTTTGCATCATCAGCGAACAACAAAATTTTACTATACAGGATTTGATCTATCACATCATTAATAAAAATAAGGAAGAATAAAGGGGCCAAATGAGACCCCTGTCCTACCCCCGAAAGAACAATGATTGGAAAAGAGTAGACATTCCCGATTTTTACTATTTGTTTTCTATCATGAAGATAAGATGAAACCCATCTAAGGAGGCTACCACTCATGCCATAGGCATATAATTTTCGAAGTAAAAGTTCCAAATTTACTAGATCAAACGCTCTCGAAAGAGATTAATAAAATATTAATTATTTCAACTTCGATCAGTATAAGTAGTATAAGTTATCACTTCTGTCGTGTGCCCAGACACGCACATGTTTCGTTTTCTTAAATTATGGTCCTTCTATATTATCCAAAGGAACTTCGTTTCTACCTGGTGTCCCATGACACCGTTTCTTTTTTTCGATATACAATGAATTTTGATGAAAAAATCTTTAATATTGTCCCTCACAGTGGGGTCTCTTTTACCTATTCATGGGGCATTTGTAGTTTATTTTGAAGTTATAAGTTGATAATTCATCAACTCATTAGAATTCTAGAGGCGAGAATGAATTTCATGTTGATGTCTTTTGATACATTATTCCAATTATTTACGACTGAACTAGAAGACAACAATTTTTTTCTTTCATTTTCAATAATGGTATAAATTGGAGTATAAATATTAGTCCATTATACTAATATGCTTCTGTTTATAGAAAATATCAATTATTAGTAACTGCTCAAGAGTAATATTTTTATATCTTTACAGAATTATAAAAGAGTGGCAGAGGTTTGGATGGACGAATATGCCGAATACTTGTACTTGCGCCGACCTCGCTACAAACTGATCGACGCAGGCGATTTAACCAAGCAGAAAGCGATAAGGAAGGAACTAAATTGCAAGCCGTTCAAATGGTTTATGGAAAAAGTTGCTTTTGACTTACCCCTCAAGTATCCGCCAATCGAACCTGACGATTTTGGATCGGGAGAGGTAAAAATTCATTTTGAGGTTTTTCTAGATCCACAATAATAGATAGATAGATAATTTATTCATGGTAATATACACATTCAGTATTTCCACATGTCACAAAGATAAAGTAAGATTACATATTTCAAAATTTCAACACAATTAAAATACATGTCACAAAACATTAAAATAAAACATGTACAATTAAAAGGTTAAAAAGCTCTCCAAGTATTCCTGAACTGAATAAAAACATCCACTCTTCAACATGTTTTTACATCTGTTCTTGAATTCGTTTATTGGAATCTCTCTCATATCTAAAGGTATTTTATTGAAAACCTTTATGGCAAGATACCCAGGGCCATCCCGACACCTCCTCAACCGATGATACCTGCCAACAACATTATCCCGATATCTCGTCTCATGTGCGTGTACATTTCGATACTTCTTATATAGTTCCATATTCTTCCTCACAAACATGAGATTCTCCAAAATATACACACAGGAAAATGTCAACACACCAAGGCGTTTAAATGCCGATCTGCAGCAGTCTCGATACCCCAAGCCAGAAACAATTTTAATAGCCCATCGCTGCAGCCCAAAAACCATATCAGACCTAGCAGCATGGCCCCATACAAGTACAGCATATGCCATGATGGAATGAAAAATTCCAAAGTAGGAAGTTTTCAACACTGCCTCCGAGACACATCCAGCAATGCTCCGCAACGCAAAACAGCTGGTTCCTAGTCTCTTGATCAAGGCATCGATATGCGCGTCCCACAGCAATCCCGGATCCAGTCGAACCCCCAAGAATTTAATCTCAGTGCAGTCATTAGCATTCTCTGTGTTCCTCAAAGAAAACACCATCCTCTGAGTCTTCTCTCTGTTCAGGAGTAGCAAGTTCGCGCTGAACCAAGTCTCCAGTCTCTCCTGCATACCAGTCAGCTGCTCCACTGCATCGGTAACTGAATTGGTGGCAACCGAGGTCGTAGTATCATCGGCAAAAAGCGTGTACTGTATAGAAGTATCGGACACTGGTAAATCATTAATGTAGATTAAAAATAGGATCGGTCCCAACACTGATCCTTGTGGTACTCCAGTTGTCACTTTTTTCATCGCCGATGAGGCCCCGGCAACCCTTACTAGTTGGTTTCTGTTAGAGAGGTATGAAGACAAGAGCCCAACACCACCTGCAGTGAAGTGATACAATCGAAGCTTGCCCAAAAGAACCCGGTGGGACACACAGTCAAAGGCCTTGCTCAAATCACAAAATAGCGTAGCCCTAAACTGTAGATCGTCAAATGATCCGAGTATATGCCCCACCAGATCCAGAATGCCCAAAACTGCTCCCCTGTCCCTCCTAAAACCAAATTGGTTCTCTGTGAAATAACCATTTTCCTCAAAATAATGTGCAATTCTAGTTGACATGCATTTTTCCACTATTTTTGACATAATAGGCAGCAATGATATAGGTCTATAGTTCTCTGGCAGTGAATCATCTCCTTTTTTATAGATTGGTATAACCATGGCAGTTTTAAGCATAGATGGAAAAATATTTTCTTTAAAACAGAGATTAATGAGTTTAGTGAGAAGGTAGATGATGGTGTTTTTTATTGTTTTAAATAATTTAACATTCATACCAAATATGTCACAACTATTTTTATTCTTCAAGCTGTCAATAATATCTCTAACTTCATTAAATGTGACCTCACTGAAGAAAAATGGAGCATTGGGCTCAGAAACTTGTCTCACCAATGCTGTTCATCCGACTTGGTGTAATTTTATTTATCACATTTTAAGCTATCTCAGAAAAATAGATATTAAATTCATCCGGACTAATATCAGGTGTTTTTGGTTTCCTACAGTTGCCTCGATCCCGATTGATGATCTGCCAAACACATTTGGATGGGTTACTAGAGTTTTTTATTATATTTTCATTATATTGTATTTTGGCTTTACGTATGGCCTCTCTATAAGTTAACTTGTAGCTTTTATACTCCAACACATAATTAGGTTGCCCATATTGCCTGCTTAATTCCCCCAAGAGTTTTAAACGATCTCGCATTTGTCTTAAGGTTTCATTAAACCACCCAATCCTATTATTAATTAATAACTATAGCTTGGACAATTAGATCTCAAAAAGTTCGATCAATAAAGTAAATTTAAAGAGAAGTAGAAAGTCATAATTAGCAGCCATCAACTGTATTGCTATTCAATATTTACAATGATCATATTTCATGGGATTAGTTCTTTCCTGTACACCATGGGGTTTATGACAATTTGAAAATTTGCACTTGGGATGTTGAATTGATCTTCTTGTTTCATGATGTATGGACATTTTAGTGAATTGTATTTCTAGAATACATTTAATTCGATTATTTTTTTTACCGTATTCTTCGAATGATACTATTCTGTTTATTTGTTAAACATTTACAATATATATATATATATATATATATATATATATATATATATATATATATATATATATATATATATAACTCTAAATGCAGATAAGGAACGTTGGAGCCCCCGAGTTGTGTGTGGATGCCGGATATAAAGACAGGGATTCAGTACTGCAAGTGGCAAAATGTGTAAAGGGAACCTCGAAAAGGTCAGATCAGAATTTTACCCTCACTTGGCACAAAGACATCAGAGTTCGAGGAAAATCTTTGTGTTTGGACGTTTCTGATCCAAATGACAAGGCCGATATCACTCTATTTCCCTGCCATGGCATGAAAGGCAACCAATACTGGAAGTATGATATGGTAAGAATTTGCCAAATTGTTCGCTCAAGTTATAGAGTAAGAGCCAGCGACGATCAGACCTTCGTTATTTTATAAAACCTGAAACTTTCTCTGAGTATTTGCCTAATATAGGTTAAAACAATCCTCGACTATGAAGTTCGGATAACGGTTGCTTTGGATGGTAACAGGTAGCAAAGTTGTAAAAAATTGCACCTTAGTTTCGTTAAAGTATAAAACTCAGTTTTTATATATTTCATTTGGAATAATATCAGAAGTCACGTCGTCCATTGTCAGACACTTTGTATGGTTGCAACCCCCTGTCAGACACCCTTAAATTATATTGAATTGTAATTAAACTTACGTTATATTATAAAGGCTGAATTTTTCGTATGTTACTTAAGGAACTACCAAAAGATGTTTTCCCAGTGGTCAGACAGTTTCGATGGTTCTTACACCTTATCAGACACATTGAAGGTCTACCGTAGGTGCGAGAGCGAAGTATATACATGCAAGCGGGCGCGAGTGAAATAGTGCGTTCGGTCTATTGCGATCTGTCACTGCGCATCATATGTCGTTTTTTCTTATTTGTGTAGTTATTAAAAAGATCTGATTCAGTTTTAATAAATTGTTATCATGGGAGACGTATTAATTTGTGTTGTGTGTGGAAAAAGTAATGGCAAAATGATATTGTTTTCTGAACAATCATTGAAAAAATGTCAAGCTGTTTTGAATGCTAGAAAAAAAACATATCCTCAAATATAAATACATTATTTTGCCTGATGAATATACAGACGGTGGCTGTCACAGGGAATGCTATAAAGTATTCACAGGACTTCCGGACAGATATTTTATTTCAGTTCTGGACCTAATAGTGAGAAAAAAAAAATCAAACTCCGTACCTGGAGACAACTTTTCTCCAGCCACGTCATTGATACCTGAGGTGACCATAGACCCAACTGATTCACAGTCTTCAACAGAATCATCAACATCACAATCAACTTCAATTTATCAATCAATAGAACTGCAACCTTCAACTTCTCCAGGAAGTTCTCATTTACAGTCTTTACCAACAGAATGTTCAACAATATCAGTATCAACTTTTATTTCTAAACCAATGGAACTACAACCTACAATTAAATTTTAAAAAAAGCGTAATACTCCAAAATTCAATATTATTTCTTTTCTGGCATGAAAATTTTCCTAAATTATCTATTTTCTGAATATTTAATTCTTAATGAAATTATATATCATTATTTAGAAATAACTCTATATTATGAAATTTTTCCATAAATTCAAAAAACATATAATACTGAGCAAATGAAACATGCGCAGTGACAGATAGCAATAGACCAAAAGCACTATTCCACTCGCGCCCGCTTGCATGTATATACTTCGCTCTCGCAGCTACAGTAGACCTTCAATGTGTCTGACAAGGTGTAAGAACCATCGAAACTGTCTGACCACTGGGAAAACATCTTTTGGTAGTTCCTTAAGTAACATACGAAAAATTCAGCCTTTATAATATAACGTAAGTTTAATTACAATTCAATATAATTTAAGGGTGTCTGACAGGGGGTTGCAACCATACTAAGTGTCTGACAATGGACGACGTGACTTCTGATATTAGTCCAAATGAAATATATAAAAACTGAGCTTTATACTTTAACGAAACTAAGGTGCAATTTTTTACAACTTTGCTACCTGTTACCATCCAAAGCCACCGTTTTCCAAACTTCATAATCGGGAATTGTTTTTACCTATATTAGGCAAATACTCTGTTTCAGGTTTTATAAAATAACGAAGGTCTGATCGTCGCTGGCTCTTGGACTATTATGTATTGTATTTCCGCTTCTGCTTAATAAAATCTTAGAGATATTTTTGAGAAAAAAAAATCGTTTTAGGAAAAACAATGGTTCTTGCATGGAGCAAACAACAGGTGCCTTGATTGCGATCCCGGTCAAAAGAAGCTCTACGTGAGAAGTTGCGACGATTCGTCCAAAACGCAAAAATGGAGATTGGAGAATGTGAATTTAACCATGATCGCGAACTGGGAGAATATCGGGGCTGCATAGATATAACTAGTATAATTTTGCGTCTACCATCAGAAATCCTTAATTTTCGAATCTCTTCGTTCACTATACGTAGGTCTTGTGACCAGAACAAAATTATCAATATTAGAAGCGTACTTTACTGTCCAATTTTTAAATTTGTTTCATTCATAACTCAAGTGGAATCAGTTGAGGTAATATCCTTTATGAATTGATTTAAGCAATAGTACTCTTTATGTATTAAAAATTGTGTGAAAGCTACTTCTTTTGCTTTGAGGGAAGTATTTTAAGGTTTTTTTTTGAAATCTCATATAGCATTCGTATACAGCTGGTACCTTTTACTATAGTTAAGATTTTGAACATTTAATGGCTGAATTTACTTTTGAACAATTTTTTTTATATATTAGGGAGTTTTTGAGTTTCTATTTAAAATCAACGTAATTATCGTAAACCGCTATGTTGAGTTTGCGCAGAACGGAAAACGTTATTAACGGGTTTAAGATCCAAAAAGAGATTTTGAATTCAAATTTATTGCGAACGCGTCAAATAAGTATAACCTCTCTTGTGTTTTTGTATTATTTTTTGTCGGGTGATTTTTCCAATTTTCATTCACCTATTATAAGCGTTCTTCGGGTAAATAATCATGGAAGATGTAATAGACTATATAGCGATCAGGCGGAAGGGAGTGGATCAAATGGATTAATACTTAGAACCACTCTAAGAAGTAACAGATCCTCCACATCTGTAAATCGTAGTCTTTTTTTAAGAGTGACATTTTTTAAACTATAGTAGCAAGTGAACAAAAACCGTTGAAAAAATATCAAAAATAGCCGGCCAATTTACACAAATAAACAAACCAACATAGCACTGTGACATAACCAATAAAAATAAGAAACTGTCAATCTCAAAACATCAGATCGCAGACTCGATTGATGGTTGCCACATAGTAAGAAATAACATTTTGTCCGAATTTTTAATACAAAGGAAGAAGTTTGGAACAAATTAGCACCATAGTATATATGATATTAGTCACTTATCATAGTTTAAATAGTCTATTTTTATTTAGTTTGTAATAATTTAACACAAGCGCATTTAAACTTGTCAACACCGCGAATATAACGGACGTTTATTAAGCGAACGTTAAGGCCCCGTTGATAACGTAGTACGTTATCGGTTAATAACCGTCTCGGTAATTTCAAAGCTCCTGCGCATGCTCAGAATAACCGAAAACGTAATTTACGTGTAAATTTAGGGCCTCAAAAACTCCCTATATTAGAGATTTTAAGCCCCTTAAAAAATCTTCTTATTACGGCGATGTTATGGTTATTTTTGCTAACCATAACCACGACGATTAAACTAAGTTATTTTAAACCCCTACTTTAAACTTCATATATTGACAGGTGACGGTGAATCTTATTTTGTTTTTCCTAACCTCAAAATATCTGGTGTTCAGTTTATTTTATGTATAATTTTTGAAATGGAGGATGAGTTGTTGAATATTATAAATAGAAGAAACCGTGATGCGGACTTAATAAGGTCTAGGAGTTGGGTTATGTTATCAAACGCCATTACTTTTTACACGTTGCCAGATACTCAATTAAAATTTTACAATCACGACATCGCAAAAATATCAGGCTTTGTATTTGAACTCTGAACAATATAACGATATAATATAAAAATTATAACAAATTCTCACTAGATTTAGGGCTTTTTGTTCATACTTTTATGTTATATATTTTAATGAGCACGTACGTCTCCTATGTCAAATGTATTTAATGCTCGAAAAGCTGAAAGGTGCGGCAACGGTGCTGTAACGCATTACGATAAACATAACCATAACATGGATCTTTATTTTTCCGTAAGTAACGGAATCGGTTATCGTTAATAACGTTAACGAACAAGCGCATGCTCACAATAACCATAACGGAAGAAAGGTGAATAAATAAGGGGCTTAAAATCTCTCTATTATGGTCTCTAGTGGCTAAGAATTGAATCCTTAAATGTAACAAATATAATAAATTACAGAACAATAATTAAACGTAAGTAGATGATTACTGAATTTTAGGGGACCCATATTTTATTCAGGTTTTTTCGAAAGTATCATTCCATATTATTTTGGTATTAATCCAATTATCCAAATACCAATTGTTAGAGAGTACAAATAAAGAAAATATGATATATTTCATACATATTTATGTGATTTTGAAAGTTGGTGAATATTCGAATTGACTCTAGGTATGATTGTTATATTACAATAAAAAATTGTGATAGCTAAAATTGTTCATTGATTTTCATTAAAATTGAAAACATTGAAAAATTGTATTTTGCAGTATTGGGGTTTTGAATGACGGGCATTTCATGCATATGTTGCTGTGATATTCGATAATGAAAAATGAATTTGTTGCCATAAATCTGTAAGAATAAAGTATTGTATGAGGAAATAGTATTTCATTAAGTAGCAATAAACTCAATAAATAAAAAAATTTAAATTTAGTCAGATTTGAAACTATGAGCGGATTTTCATACATTTACTGTAGCAATTACCAAATAAAAAGATTGAAATCATCTCCCCAAAATAACTTAATCAAGAGATAGTTGATCTTAAGAAACTTTTTGGAATTTAAACTTTTGAAATTCCGAATATTAATACTGAAGTTCATATCGAACTTGAAAACAATAAAAATATAACCTTTTACATAGTTTTTTTTATTATTTACAATTCCCACAATCCTTTGCTATCTTTAATATTATCATTGTTTTCCCTTCTTGTTCTAGTAACTGCACTAGCTTCTCCCTTCACCACACATTTCTTCCTCTCTTCCCGTTTATTTTTATGTTGTAATGTTCGTCTTACACGTTTCTTTATTTCATCAGGATGAATCGTTGTCGCTGAAGTAACACTGAAGACATCAAATCGGTCGGATGTATCTGAAGAATTTGACAAAATAACCGAACCAACACATGTGTTATCTGGTTGGTCATGATTGGTGATTTGTAGCGACTTGAAGATTGCATCTGTTGATGTATAATTATCTTCATTTTGTACTAAATTTTCACTTATAGAATTATCAAGTTTTGTAACTTCTTGAAGATTAATGTTTTCAAGCATTTCTTGAATATCTTGATTTGCTGTATCGTCATCTTCAAATTCTTCATTAGAGTCCATATCCTCAATTTCGTATTCAACATTTAAATGTTTTGCCATTGCTTTTGTGAATCCTGTACATGAAACTTCGGTATCTAAAGCATCTAATCTCTGCAAGTCACTGAATTTTGGAAAAAATTCACTCTCGTACCTGAATCTTTTCCTAAAAAATTCCTTAACACATGTCACATCTCTGTCAAAAAAGACTTCAGCATTAGGGTGCTCAGTTGACAGCATTTGTGGAAAATCTATGATTACCGGTTCTTCTTTAGCTGTGAGCATTATATTAAATTCATTGAAGTCTCCATGAATTACTCCACAATTCCCAAAATGTACTATAATTTTCATCAGCTTATCATAAAGTCGATCAACATTTTCAAGTTCCATCACATGATTCAATTGGGTCCCTTCAACTAAATCCATGACAACACAATGTCTATTAAAATCAATAGGTTTGGGAACTGGAAATTTTCGAGTATATAAAGCTTTCATGTAAGCAAATTCCTTCATGGCGGAAATTCTTGACAGATAGAGCCAAGAAGCTGATTTCCTATGCTTGTGGTAATCTCTTTTTTCAGTCACTTTTCGAAAACACACTCTACCTAACCTGTGCAGTTTCAAACACATTTCTTTTCCTTCATTGTCAACTACAATGTAGATATTACTTTCTTTCCCGACACCTATTTGGTTTCCAAAACCACCTATGATGTTTCTCTTAGTCAAGGAGTTTAATGCTAAATAATCGTACCCCATATTGGTTAATCTGTATCCATCAAATTTCTTTCCTCGTTCATAAGTCAGCAGTCGGTGTTTGCAGAGCTCTCTCAAGAGTTTATGTACCCCTCCGTGTTGTAAGTTTGCGAGAGAAGCAGCAAGGGCACCTGGTACTAACTCATGATTTTTCATTCCCATTTCGATTGCCGTTAGTACTCGAAAGTCCTCAGAATTTAAGTAACGCAATACTGTCACATTTAATTTCCCCATTTTCCGAACAAAACATTAACTTCTTGAATAACAAATTACTGTACTTTTATAAGTAAACAGTAGAACTTCACTCCACTATGCAGTATGCTAAATTCTATAAGAGAAAAATCATTTCTCTCAGTTCTCCAACTCTATTTAAACTACTTCACAGAAACAACACTATTCTGTGTAACAGTGTAAATAACCTACCAAATGTCAAACAAGAATAGCACGTGGTTCTCACAAAAGTTTCAGCTAGGTAACTGTCAGGCAGAGTCAGGCAGTCAGGCTCCACTTGCACCGTTTTATTTTATAGGGAAAACATAATAAGCGATACGCCCCCTACCGGTGTCGAATATTACTAGAGCATGGGAGATAGATTGCTTTGTTTACATCTGTTTACGTGTATTTTATATGAGAAGTTGTTGAGTTTTAATTGTATTTTGGATCGTTTACAAACGTTCAGAAGAGATGAATCACTATTGTTGTGTATTCTATTGTTCATATTGGGCAAAAAAGAACCGAATATAGCTTACATACCTTTCCGAAAGCTGGACAATTCAAAGTTGCATTCCAAACAAAGTTGGGAAACAAGGAAATGTCTGAACATAAGAGAGTTGTTCTTTACAGTTTACTGAGAATAATTATTTTCCCTGCAGTAAGTTTGTGGATTTTTCCATATAGAATTATACCAACTAATGATGTGCAATTTTCAGCTAACCGAAAACGTAGAGTTTTTGAAGTCCAATGCTATTCCAACGAAAAATCTTCCACTTTTATCGGAATCTGAACCTGGGCCATCATCCAGAGATTCTAGATTATTGTATTTTCTTTCATGTAACAACCAGAGATACTATTAAAATAATAATAACAAATGATGTTTATTTGCACAACCAAAATAACAGTTTATCATAACATCAAGAATATGAAATAAATCTGGACTCTATAGCTAGGTAAAAACTAAAATATTCAATTATATAATCAGGAAAACAGAGATTCTATCAAAAAAACCAGACTCTCAGAAGTCCACCGTACTTTTAGGATAGCTGTTATACGTCAGGAAAATTCAAAAAATATAATAACTTATTACGTTCAAACCATTCAAGCAGAGTATTCATATCAATTCTTCTTTTATTTCATGTTGTTTCTTTCAGTTTAGCTGGTAAGTACTTAGTTTTGTCCATTATACTCAAAAATTCTTCAGTTCGTAATGAAAGTAGACATGTCAGAGATGTTTTCTTGAAACTTTTGAAAGTTTTTTTATTTTTTAAATAAATAGGTGTTCTATCATACAGCCTTTTCATGAGGTATACATAGTTCCTTCAACCAATTAATTTATTCGCCCTCTACTTTATTTTATTATTGATTTTCATGTTCAATGATAAAAACTCAGTGTAAATTTCAACTTGATGTAGGTAGGTTATCTACTGTTGAACAGAGATATAATTGTCCTCAATCCAAACACAATATATCACAGGAAAATACAAAGTCCAAAAAAAAACACAAATTACGACGATAAACGTTCGAAAACTCAAAACGAAATGAACGTAAATACCATTACAACCAATGTAAACAAACAGCTAATCTCCCATGCTCTGGTACCGATATTAGCCGTTCCGGCGCTACGATCCTAATTTCGGACGCAGACTTTATTATGCGGGGTTTAAGACATAGATACATAGAGTACAGATATATATTAAGATTTCTATGATTTAAGATGGCGTGATCGTGAACGCCGTTTATATTTTGGTTATGGAGGGTAGAAGTAAGGAGGACCATCTCATATTGGAAAACAGTCGCAAAAGTGTCCAGTTGTGAACTGCAAATTGCAGTTCCAAAACCCTCCAGAGTGGCGCCAGAATAGCAAGAGAGCATGAAATAGGAAGGGATTCCATGCCGCGCTGTTGCCAACTTTTGTAATTGGGATTTTGAAGTTTGAAAGCTAGGTTATGTAGTTTATTTTTGAATGGGTGCTTTTATTATCTTATTTATTAGTTTATTGAATTAGTTTATTTTTGAGTCACTGTATTTTCTTTCCATAGAACTCAGTTCGTCTTCCAAAATTTTTTCAAGATACCTACTAGTCCAAAAATACCGCTCTTCTGTTCAAAATGTGTAAAACTGTAATCGACTCATCGTGATATTCAAATCGCCATAAAAGATGCGCATAACATTTAACCTAAATCTACAGAGTACGATGAATCTGTTGGTAAGAATTTGTTAATGAGGTAAATAAAAGTAAAAACGACTTCAATATGACAACAGCGCGTCATTTGAAATGTACCCACTTGCTATTGTGGCGCCACCAATTTGACGATTTTTGACGGACACTTTTTCATACACAGAGATGGTCCTCCTTACTTCTACCCTCCATAATTTTGGTGCAAGCAAAAATGTCAAATTAAACTCGGTTTATCATTAAACTCAGTTTAATAATTGCTTCGAGTGATTCCGTTCAAGTTTTCAGAGTATATTTGCGATATTCTCAAGCAGGTTTTAAAAAAATTTGTTTCAGTTTGAGTTTTCCAGGACTGGGCCGAGAGCGATTATTATTTTTTTTAAAGAAAAAAGTGGTACGCCCCTGTGTTTTTTGACAGATCAAAATTGATTTTTGATTCCATGTTCAATTTTAAACAAAAAAGATGTCATGAGTTTTTCTTGTCCGACGTAAAGTTTACGAGATGAAAAATTAAAATACATGTATTGTTTGGAAACTCTCGCCATATACCTACGCTACGGTAGACCGGATAGGTTACCTGTGCAGGTATACCTGCGCAGATCTGTGTACGTGTATGGGGACGTTCCGGTATACCGTAGCGGTTTTCATTTCTAATCGCGATGTTATCGATTGAAGACGATGACGCACTGGCATTGATAGGCCTAGCGTTTATTTTGAAAAAAAAAATATGAAAAAACAGTGGAAAGGATGAGAAAAAAATGGCGTAAGCTTTGGCTATTGAAAAGGCGAACTTAAAGTTACGTCAATTTATTGAATTAATTGAAATTCGTACCTGAAGATTTTAAAAATTATCTCACAATGGACGAAAAAACATACCTTAAATTACTTACAATGGTTACTCCTTTGATACTCCCTTTGAAAAAAAATACAGTTATGAGAAATAGTATATCTCCTCACGAAACATTAACTGTTACTTCGAGATTTCTTGCAACAGGCAGAAGTTATGAGGACCTAAAATTTTCAGCAATTATTTCACCTTTCTAATATTGCTTCTAAAATTATTAATTTTCCGCCCAACTGTTGCTTTTGTCGCATCTGCCTCAATTTCTCTCAATTTTGCTATTAGTAATTTATAAGCGGATTCTTTTTTGTCTCTATCATGGTACTCTTTAATTGTTATTTGCCAAAGACATGGATGAGTCCTATATATTTTAATAAACTCTTCAATTACTTGTTTTGTTAAATCTGACGGATCCATTTTTATGCATTGACGTGTGACAATAGAAAAAACTGACGCGACCTGCGCAGGCGACCGGAATACATCCACACACGCACAGGTACACCGTAAAAAAATAGTTATTTATGTACCAAGTGCGTTATATAGATCCTTACGCCCTGAGGGAAATTTTCGGCCCGAGGGCCTCTGGCCCGAGGGATGAATGTTTCATTGCTCCTATCCATTTTCCTTCTCATAGTAGGCATGACATTTGTTGATATTTTGACGTTTGTGAATATTTTTGTCATCATATTCAGTGAATGTCATGCTGCTTTCTTTGTGTGGTCTCAATGAAAATAAAAATGAATTTACCCAAGAATATCATAGAAAATGCAGCCAAAGCTGCAATTAATTAATTGCCGGAGAAATCCAGAGTCGTATACGTCAAGGATTATGAAGTATTTAATCAATGAAATTTGCTTCATTTCTCCTAGTACAATAAGCGGGCGTTTTAAATCCATTATGCCCGCAAATGCGGGCGTAATGGCCTAGGGCATAATGAGTGTGTTTATAGCAACCGTATCCAAGGTGAAATAAACATAAATAATATACAAGTGAAAAATAAAATAGATTTTCGATCTTGCTCCGGTCGCCTGCGCAGGTACAAAAACCTGCAAATACTATTCCCACATACGCTGCGCAGGTAGAGCTCTCCGGTCTACCGTAGCGTATGTGGCGGGCACAAGACAACGGAAACTAAGCAATAATGAAGTTGAAAAAGTTTATGTCAAGAAAACAAAATTGCATGAGGCTTTTTGAATCCAGAAGCAAAAAGTCAAAATTGTCCGAAAATTGTAACACTGTATTTTTTTAACGAGATGTTTGAGGACACATGTACCTATGCAAAAGGTGATTCTCTTTCTGTACTCTATCTACTATAACAAAATGCGCACTTATTTTGGACTCACCCTCAGACATGAAAAATTGATCGAAAATCGTGGTCTAAAACGAATAAAAAAACTACTCTCGCACCTGACTATTTTCTTTCGATACACTGCAACAATAGGTATGTATTTTCGGGGAAAATACGATCAAAAAGAATATTTCTGTTATTTCCGATAACTTCGGAACGTCTAGAGACATTTTTCATTATACCTAATGTTGAATGGAATTGGCATTTACTTAGTGAAAGTTCATATTCATAACTTTATAAAGAAATAAAAAACTAACTTTTCACAGGTTGAAATAAAAATCTATTGAGTAAACGCGTTTCGTCATAACATTGACTTCATCTCGTACTAAACTATGGTATTACAAAACAATCTATTTATACGAAAATTGAATATAACAGAGGGGTTCCTAGAGAAACTAAATAACAATAAGCAATTCATTCAGAGCTATTAGTAGGTACCTACATTGAACAGATTAAGGAGAGGAGAAGGGTTTACTTCAATCTGGTCGTTAACTAAATTTCCGGAATTTTTATATTTATTGATG
This sequence comes from Cynegetis impunctata, assembly GCA_030704885.1. NCBI lineage: Eukaryota > Metazoa > Arthropoda > Insecta > Coleoptera > Coccinellidae > Cynegetis > Cynegetis impunctata. The sequence continues at coordinate 494,729 of JARQZK010004369.1, forward strand.
TATAGGGATTCCCAACAGTTGGTTTTATGGAGACTATTTTCAAATTGTAATATATTATAATTGTGATTAAAGGTATGGTTTTCTTGAATAAGATGGCACGCATAATTAGAATCAGTTTTCTGCTTAATATAGCTACGTTGGTGTTCGTGTATTCGAGTTTTGAAATTTCTAATTGTACGTCCTATATAGAATTTTTCACAATCGTTACAGTCGAGTTTATAAACACCAGTACGTTCATCTCTATGAATTTTTGATTTGTTGTTTTTAATCAATTTTCCAATGCTATTATTGGTTTTATATGAAATTTTGAAATTTTGTTTTTGAAGAAACAATTTCAGGTTTTTCAAGTTTTGCCCAAGTATGTTAAACTGCTAAATACTCTACTTTTTTCGGATATAAGTGGGTGAATTTCTGAAATTGCCATTTTGTATTTTTTCCTCTGAATGAGGCTGTCAATCATATTAGGTGAATAACCATTATTTACTGCCATTTGTTTAATAATATGCAATTCCTTCCGAAAATTAACTTCGGACAACGGAATTTTGAAAAGTCTATGAATCATACTATGATAAGCCGCTAATTTATGTGAAAAAGGGTGCAGTGATGTGTTATGAATTGTAATATCTGTATGAGATGGTTTATGAAAAATTGAAAATTCGTGTTTGTTGCCTTTCTAGAGAAAATGTAATACATTATTGGTATAGATACGTTGATGACGTCATTGTTTGCTACACTGGTACAGATAGACAATTAAATAATTTCATTACTCATATTAATTCCATACACCCTCGTATTAAATTTTCTCTAGAAACTGAAATGAATAATTCTATTAATTACTTAGATTTAACTATTACCAGAAAAAGCAACAAACACGAATTTTCAATTTTTCATAAACAATCTCATACAGATATTACAATTCATAACACATCACTGAACCCTTTTTCACATAAATTAGCGGCTTATCATAGTATGATTCATAGACTTTTCAAAATTCCGTTGTCCGAAGTTAATTTTCGGAAGGAATTGCATATAATTAAACAAATGGCAGTAAATAATGGTTATTCACCTAATATGATTGACAGCCTCATTCAGAGGAAAAAATACAAAATGGCAATTTCAGAAATTTACCCACTTATATCCGAAAAAAGTAGAGTATTCAACAGTTTAACATACTTGGGCAAAACTTGAAAAACCTGAAATTGTTTCTTCAAAAACAAAATTTCATATAAAACCAATAATAGCCTTGGAAAATTGATTAAAAACAACAAATCAAAAATTCATAGAGATGAACGTACTGGTGTTTATAAACTCGACTGTAACGATTGTGAAAAATTCTATATAGGACGTACAATTAGAAATTTCAAAACTCGAATACACGAACACCAACGTAGCTATATTAAGCAGAAAACTGATTCTAATTATGCGTGCCATCTTATTCAAGAAAACCATACCTTTAATCACAATTATAATATATTACAATTTGAAAATAGTCTCCATAAAACCAACTGTTGGGAATCCCTATACATCAATAAATATAAAAATTCCGGAAATTTAGTTAACGACCAGATTGAAGTAAACCCTTCTCCTCTCCTTAATCTGTTCAATGTAGGTACCTACTAATAGCTCTGAACGAATTGCTTATTGTTATTTAGTTTCTCTAGGAACCACTCTGTTATATTCAATTTTCGTATAAATAGATTGTTTTGTAATACCATAGTTTAGTACGAGATGAAGTCAATATTACTCAATAGATTTTTATTTCAACCTGTGAAAAGTTAGTTTTTTATTTCTTTATAAAGTTATACCTAATGTTTTAACAACACTTTTCTCACATGTTCGGTACACTGTAGTATCATGAGTTACAAAGGCTAACTAAAGCTAAACAAATAAAATATTCTGAATAAACCCTGTAATCCAAGTGTTCTATTTATAGAACAAATACGAGATTTCCATTTAGAAAGTATTTTATAGGAAACAGATCCAGAAAAAAAACAAGTTTGAGCGACGTCAATTCAATTAAGTGGACGGAATTTCTAGGCCTTTGAATCTTCAAAGCTTCCAAGAAATTTAATTTTAATTCTTGGGCTTTATTTTGTATTTGCAGAATAACAAAATTTGAATTAAATGAATAATTTTTTCTATTAAATGAGTTGTTTAATTGGATGAAAATTTTTCATTTCCGAAACTATGTTTATGCTGAATAATTAAATTTTGTATCTGCATTGAACATAAAATACAAGGTGTGTCATTTAAATTGAGGAAGTATATATATAAATATATATATATATATATATATATATATATATATATATATATATATATATATATATATATATATATATATATATATATATATATATTTGTATATACAGGCTGTTCCGTAAATAAATCGCAGATAAGACGTATTTGAAGTTTTAAAAATGACATTTAGTTGAAAATTTGTATGCAGGGGTTATCAATTGGGCCCTGTTCAATAAAAATATTTATAAGCTTGCTGCACTTCCGGTTATACCAGAAGTGGATATCAACTTCGTTAATTCAAATGGAAAACTATATATTTCATTACTTTTCTAGATTCTTTATGTTCGTTTAAGTTTTTAGTTTGCATCTTCCTCATTCGGTGTCGATAACTCCATAATTTTTGAATATATCAGGATTATTATCGAAAGTGAATGAAAAAGAGAATCGATCTTTTTTTGGTATATTCATAATTAGGAAGAACCTATTGGAAAATTACCAAATTTGGGAAAAAGTTTGGTAAAGTTCAAGTAT
>JARQZK010004369.1:500000-522500 GCA_030704885.1 Cynegetis impunctata
CAATTGATATATAGGTAAAGATTTAATAATTATAATAAAAATAATATTTATTCAACAAACGCTGTAAAACGTCAAAAAATATGGGGGTCTCAGAGCCTCATTTTAAACTTAATTATACAATAATCAAAAAATTCTTATGTATTATATGGTTCGGATTGAATAATGAGTTTACGAATTTCCTTCATGAAGACTCTGCTATTTTCAGTTTCTTGAAGGGCTTTATGTAGGACATTGTAGAAACGCATACACATATATTCTGTCTGATTTTGGATGACAGTCAGATGCCTATGTGGATATAGGTAAGGGGCCATTTGCCTTGTATTGTTGTGGTTTTTGTATTTGGGGAAGCGATGGTCTTGGTTGAATATTAATTTAAGGCAATTATGTATGTTTTTCCCATGCAGGGCCGGATTAACCCTCTCCGGGCCCCTAAGCAACAAACCTGTCCGGGCCCCAGGTCTTTTCAAGTTGATATAAGTTACTTCCAGATGATCGACTCCAGGTATCCTGCTCCTTCAAAATCTTATGTGATATTGCAACAACATGGTTACTTTGACTTGATGCTGCAGCATCCCCTTACCTGACTCGTTAGATTTATTGAAAAGGTCTTAATGAATAGGTTATAGATAAGTGATGAATGATGATCCAGGTTTCATGATGGGTTAGGAAAGAGAAATGAGACGGGACGCGGTTATTTTAAATTTGATCTTGTTAAACGCAATAAAATACAATAAACTAAAGAAAACAGTTTTGTGAACTACAAATTGGAAAAGTCAACTTCCAAGAAATTTATCTTTTTTGTACAGCACAGTAAGTTTGAATATTAACTCTTCTAACTTTTTTAGAAACAAAATCGTTTAAAACATCTTGGAAGTTGACCCTTTCTTATACATCATTTTCAATGGCCATTATCGACAATGAATTCAAACGGTTCTGGGACATTGTTGAACGAAGACAGTTTATTAGTTTTACTACTAGATACTAGATGGTTCTCTATGTATGAAGTATTTCATCAATTGACAACATGCGTCAAAAGAAAACAATAATATTGTTGAGGAATTTCATACAAATTTTCAAATAAAAATTTAATTCGATGATTTTTTTTTCTTGGTGCGTGCACGGGCCCCTAGTCGATGCGGGGCCTCTAGGCAGTTGCCTACTCTGCTTAATGGTTAATCCGGCCCTGGTCCCATGCCCATGTACTGTCTTAAGGTTGTTTGAACGGAATATGTTACGGCAGGATTCTCTGTATTTCATCTTGAAGATATATCTTATAACTAATTTTTGTGTCATAAAGATTCTGTTGATCTGTGTGGAATGACCCCAAAAGACTATTCCGTATGATATTAAAGACTGGAAGTTTGCATGGTATACCTACCTGTTTCAGCACCTCAATAGCCACTTGATGTTTAAGGATATTTAGAGTATAATTTGCTGATGTTGATTTTTTTAATAAGTAGTTGATGTGATCTCCCATTTCAGGTTAGAATCCAAGTATATTCCTAGGAATTTTGTGGCATTCTGTACTTTGATTTGGTTCTCTTTGTAGGTGCAGCCTTCTGGGCTAGATATGTTAGATCTATCAGTAGAAAATATGAGAAATTCTGTTTTTTCCCCCGGTTGAATAACCGATAACAGAATAGTGATTGAGTGGACTGTTATAGATGTGTAGGTAATCGATTACGAGAATGAGGACTTAACATTCGGAAATGCAAATAAAAATGATTCCACTTAATTCATGTATTAGGTACCTACATAAAAAAATTATTTGCTTTGAAATCTGTCCTCTTCTTCAGAAAATAACTTATCCTACTGTTATTGTAATTATACATTTTTCCAAGGATATTTCTCGAATTCATATAATCCTTAGCCAGAAACCTGAATTAGTTCATATTTGTTCACCATTCATTCATTTAGTTTATATTTTGTCCTCTTTTTTCCACATCGCATTTTAAACCCGACTGTCAAACATTCACATTATTCAAAATTTGACTGGAATTAAAAAATCGGCCAACTGACAGTCGGACTCGCGCACGAAGGGTTGCGTACCATTGACTATGCCCTCCTTGAATATTAATTTTATTTTAATTTTATTATGTATTATTAAAGTAAAAATACAACTGAATATTTTGTGAATATTTCAAGTGCCCACCTGTTACCATTTATTGATATCGGGCAAAAATAGGCAGAAAATGGCGTTTTTTTTATGGGTGCCCCCCTTAAATATTCATTTTATTCTAATTTTATTATTTATTATTGAAGTATTAATACAACTGAGTATTTTGTGAATATTTCAAGTGTCTACCTGTTGCTATTATTGATATAGGGCAAAAAAACCGTATGGGAGCCCCCCTAAAATATTTATTTTATTTTGTTTTAGTATTTGTTGTTATGGCGGCAACAGAAATACATAATTTGTGAAAATTTCAACTGTCTAGCTATCGCAGTTCTTGAGATAAAACTTGGTGACAGACTGTCGGACAGACGGACGGACGGACGGACGGACGGACAGACGGACGGACGGACGGACGGACAGACGGACGGACGGACGGACGGACGGACGGACGGACGGACGGACGGACAGACGGACGGACGGACAGACGGACGGACAGACGGACGGACAGACGGAAGGACAGACGGAAGGACAGACGGACGGACGGACGGACGGACAGACGGACAGACGGACGGACAGATGGACGGACGGACAGACGGACGGACGGACAGACGGAAGGACAGACAGCGAAGTCTTAGTAATAGGGTTCCGTTGTTACCCTTTTTCGGGTATCCGAAATTAGGACATCAAATATCCGAAATATGGAACAAACATTAATTTTTGTTGAAAAGGGATTATTATTTATTTCTTTATTCTTTATAAATTCTTTTCAAGTCTGTAAATTGATGTACCCAGTCTATTTAAAATGTTCAACCACCGAAATTTCAGTAAATGGATTCCGTAAATCTGGCATATGTCCATATAACAGAAACAAGTTCTCAGAATATGACTTCGTAATGGAAAGGCAAATAGAAAGGACACCACCACCAGAGAGACCCAGTGCCATACAGCGCCATAATGAAAACGCACAAGTTATTGTTCCTGGTACAACACAACGACAAATAACAAATGAAAGAACGCCGTCCCCTTTAGAAGAAATAAACTTTAATTTACAAAATTCAGAAACTTCAGAAACTAATATTTTAAGAGTAGAAGATTTTAATCCATTTCCATCTTGTAGTGGCATATCAAAATCTAACAAGGGTAGGAAACTTAGACAGGATTCGAATTATGTGCACCCTATAAAGATGAGCTTGAGGAAAGCCTAAGAGAACAAGAAAAAAAAAGCATTACAGGAAAGAGACCAAAACCAACCTTAAATATTAAATTGAAAAATACCACCCAGAAAATTCAGAAAGAAATTCAAAAAGAATTAAAAAATAAACCTTGTAACGGACTTTTCGTGTCGGTTCTCCTGAATTATAAAGAAGGTATCTTTTAGTTATATACAAGTTTATTTACAGTAAATTATTAACAGAAATCGAATAATTCAATAATATGACCCAGTGCGCATCTGTTTCTGCTCTGGTCTCGTTTCGCTGCGTCGACCGCCTCTCCAGTGCGCAGGCAGTCCTTTGTCAGTCGAGGGTGGAGCGAAGCGCAGGGATGTGCTGGATCCTCGCGTTCTCAGGTCCGCGATTCTGCTTGACGTGATTACGGGGACCGGGGTCGATTTCGTCGCCGCCAGCTGGTCAACCTCGTTGGCGACTGCAGCGAGTCAGCTCCCGGTCTATAGGAATTCACCGACAATCAGTACGAGGGTTTCCGACAATCAGTACTTGTCGGACGGAACGGAATAGATTGGTCAATACCCAACCTACTAGGAATTCCGACAATCAGTACTTGTCGGACGGAACGGAATAGATTGGTCAATACCCAACCTACGAGGGTTTCCGACAATCAGTACTTGTCGGACGGAACGGGAAGAGACTGGTCAATACCCAGTCTCAGGGATTTGTCGGCAATCAATACTTGCCGACGGACGGGAGTTAGACTGGTCAATACCCAGTCTAAGGGAGAGAGTTCCTAGGAGTCAGTACCTCCCAAGAACTGCCTTCTGCATTCTCGGTGCTCGGGTTATATAGGCAGTGGCTTGCCCCTCCAGTGGAATAACCAGCTTGCCCCTCCAGCGGAATAACCAGCTTGCGCACCACTAACGTTGGTGCGCGAGCAACAACGTTACAACCTAAGCCACAATCAAAAAAACAATATTCCGAATCCTCTTCAGATTCGGAAGATGAGCCAGTACTTGATGATGATTCGGATTTAAATGCTGATGATGCAGGTACAGAATGCATATTTTGTGGTCATTTATACTCACCTGATACCCGTTGTATGAAATGCTATAAATGGACTCATGAAGATTGTGCTAATTCCGAACAAAAGAAAACTTATGTTTGTGACTTTTGTTTAGATATTTGAAAAAATACATAGAATACATAATGGCTCCTAATTTCGGACATACTGTCCGAAATTAGGAGCCATATTTTTTTTTAGTAAAAAATTGAGCCAAAATCTTAAGTTTTTATTTTTGTAAAAATTAAAAGTAATTAAAAGCCCAGATGTTAGCAAATGTTTGGTAACAACCCTAAGTATCAACCTATGCACACAAAATTTTTTTAAAGAATATATTATCAAATATAGGCATTTTTTTCAAAATGGTATCCGAAATTAGGCGACTTTCCTCTACTTGCAATTTATTTTGGTATTTTGATGAAAACGACTCCAAAAAGATTAAATAAACGACCGACGTCGAATTCCCTTTGCCGAGTACGTAGATTCACAAGTCGTGAACATCTAATATAACTTTCAGATTGAATCAATATATTTCTCGTCAAGAAATGACAACTAACTTTTAATGAACACCGTTCCTAAACTAAAAGGATCCCAAAATCTAGCAGGCCGATACATTCATCCGTTCGATATTCACAGAGTTCAGTTGCCAGTTTTACAGTTTTATCATCGGTGATCCTGCTTTATCAGTCTTTACTCGCCCGCCAGCGAGGGTAGTTCTAGTTGTCATAGAAGCGCAATGAACGCTTAAACTCGACTGCTAGACGCGTTTAGTCTCAAGAAGTAAGTTTACATTTGTATTGTACAAAATAATAAAACCACGATTGATTTAATCGGTGAGTAATTGTATAATTATAGAATATAAAGTAATTTTTTTTATAGCTAAGAAACTGATAGTAGGTAATTTGGATATTAGATCTACAAGTCTTTATAAAATAATGACATGTATCTTATTGTATGTTATATAAAAATGGCAGAATTTCTGTTATAATTATATGAAATTTAAAGTCGGATAGAGTTGATTTTATTAAAATCAGTGTTGGTATTAAAAAATTATATCGCAAAAATCAGCAGGAGTTTTTGTCTATTGAATATGATTTATATTAGTGTCTCATTTTGCGATTTTAATAAATTTTAGACATATTGTATATTCAATCTTAGTTGGCACTTATTATTTTAATATAAAATTTATTTATTTACTTTGTCCCAGTATAATTTTTTTCCATGTATTTATAAAAAACTATGACATCATAATTGATAATTCTTTGAGGAAAATATTATCGGATTTGTTTTATTCTTTGAAATATGTCGAAATAAGATAATTAGGGATCATGTTCCTCTAATAAGTGAACGCAGTAATCAGAAAGTCAATAAAAAGTTGTGGTCTTTTCCACACTGTATTACTTTTCATTGAATTGATTATTCAAAGAAATTATGGTTATGATGAAATCGTAGATGAAATTGATGTTTTTTTTATTATTGAAGCTTCATTCTGTGCGAATTTTTGAGTGTATTCAATATAGAGACTTTTTATGGAATAAAGTATAAACTTTAAAATAAAAACACTTGGCTTATGTTTCACAATATAAAAAAATATTTAGATACTGTATTTAGCAGTAACGAAAAGTCGACATGTTTCGAGTTATGAACTCATTATCAAGACTGACTACAGGAGAGTATTACATCCTAATTTATAAAACAGACAAAAGCAAAGGTGATACCTGAAAATCAATTTGTTCGTTTACAAGGGGTAATTGACTATTATGGGCGGAACTTATTTCGAGAATTTCGAGAAGGTCAAGGCGTTTTCCTTTGTTACCTGAATGTAACAATTTGGTTTTGTTGAAATCCAGGAAGTGATTGAATTTTATACAATGTTCAAGAAGATGTAATGTGTAAGAAAAATTTTATATATTTTAATACAAGTCATTTCTTAATACTCGGGTACTTACCAAAAACGCACAGTCCTATAATGCGTAGATAAGTGACTTTAAATATTTCTGACAATTATTTTGTTGAATTGTCAAATTTGTGTTGCCTTGACATCTACAAAACCAGTAAGCAAAGCAATCTAGTTTTACATTTCTTCACATCTAATCCTTTTTTAAAATATCATCTCAATTCTATCGTTTGAACACAGTTTGCGGAAAAAATCGCATGTTTTATTCGGAGAAAAGCACTTTTTGTGGATCGACTAAAATTGTTTGACAATTTTTTTTTTAGACTCGCCACAAAAAGTATCACTTTTACTCCTTATAAAACATATACTATTCTATATGAGTTGACGACGAAATTGAATGCAATATTCCATTATGTCAAGCTATTATAATGGAAAAATCCATACGAATTTTTAATTAGGTACAATCGCGTTGAAACTGGTGACATAACTAAAACTTTCGTGGTAAGACGGCGATGATTTAACAGATCTAAATACCGAAATAATCTTGGAAATATAAAGATTACGGGGGAAGCGGTAAGTAGAGATATAATAGCGGCAAGTGGAGATATAAAAGCGACGGCTTTATTCCCAGACATTAAAAATAATAATTGAACATAATTAGTTTTGAATGAGATGAAACAGCACTATTTTGGAAGAGAATGCCAAAACACACAATTTTATTTAGTGAAGAAAAACGCCCATCAGGATTTAAAGATGCAAACGATCCCTTAACACTTCTAATGGATGGTAATGCCAATAGTCACTTTATATTAAAACTTTTGAATTGATTAGTTCCATACATGATGTAAATTAATAAACATATTAAAACAATGGTTAATGGAAACAATTTACACGTTTATTGGAAAAATACGCTTGACGCACGTTTCGGTGAAACTTCACCTTCTTCAGATGCTAAATGAAATGCAGTTTGTATTTAGCATCTGAAGAAAGTGAATTTTCACTGAAACATGCGTCATGCGTATATATTGCACTTAAATATTTTATATCTGTTCTATCATTTATTACTTTAGTTACATTTTTTCGAATATGCAACATTTTCAAAATTTCTCGGTATTCCTGATATTTTCCTATTTCTAAACTCTTTGTGCAAGTTGAAAATACAATTTTCATTGTTTGTCTGTTTGATAAGTACCGTATTTTGTGTTTTTGCATATTTATGTGCTTTTATTCTTTCCTCTAAATTTAGGATGTATGTATCGGTCGACAAGAATATTCAATAGGCCTTTTATTGCTAAAAAATACGATCAAATATATATATATATATATATATATATATATATATATATATATATATATATATATATGTATAAAAAGGCCATTGTTAACAACATAATATACAGAGCGGTCCAATTAACATCGATCAGATTCCGACCCGATACACTCGACTAAGCGAAATCACTTCTAATACGCAAGAACTTCCCTCCCCATATAATACACAAAAACATCAAAATCCAAGTACATGAAACCTACAACACGAGAGCAAGGTACAACACACTATAGTCGATAGATAAAAGAATATACGTACCTACCTATTCCATACGTCACATACCTAACCCAGAAAATAGCCAACATTTTAAAACCGTTCAGTATACAGATAGCGCATCAACCTCAGAATCAGATAAAATAACTCTACACCAACTTGAAGAACAAAATTCCGACAGACAAGAAATCCCACGTAGTATACAGGTTCCCTGCAAATATTGCAGTAAAGTGTATATCGGACAAACCTCACAACGTCTACAAGATAGACTAAAAGCCCACACATATGCCGAAACAGCAAACACTGCACTGAACAAACACAAACAATCAGAAAGACATTTTTTTCGATTACGATAAAACACACATAATAACAGTAGAAAAAACTTAAAATCACGCGAAATACTCGAAATGATTTTCATACAAAAGAACCAAAACAACACAATAAACAACAAAATAGATATAAAAGGCCTAAGTTCGATATATGCCCCATTATTATAATACATAAGCTCTATACGCATGAACGATGACACATCGGGTAAACGGAGACTCACTATACAAGTAGTCAATAACGAAGGTGACAACTAACGACGAACATTCTGGTGAGATACAATTTATTTTATTTTTCTGTATGTGTCTATATGTTTTATATTGAAGCATCCGAATTGTATTTTATCCCAATTTTAGCTGATTAAGATGGAAACTCCATTGAAACGTCCTGGTAATTTTTAATTTTGATATGTAATGTTTTGAAATGAACCTGTTAAACCAATAATTTTTTTTTTTTAACTCGAGGGACCTACAGTTTAACGCCGGTTCCGAACGGCCAATGGGCTTGTAAACAATGTACATTACCCAACACTCAATCTCATAACTAGAACCACTAAATTCAGGACATACACAACGCCCAAGAGCAAGGTGGGACTCGAACCCACATCCTCGGTCAACAAACGGTACAAGGCGGTACTCGCTCACCGCTGGTCTACCGAGGCCCCTATACCATTAATTGATATCTCTTAGAATATATATGTATGTATATATATATATATATATATATATATATATATATATATATATATATATATATATATATATATATATATTGCTGAACTCGAATTCGAGTAGAAAAGACAAAAACACTATACAGAGATTCAAGCTGTGCTAAGCTAATCTCTGTCAATCCTATGAGTTTTCCTATGACTAAATAGTCCGATACGTGATAGAAGTATTCTTCCACACTCAGGACATTCAATATAACATATAATTCCTTCTACTGTTTTGCTGATTGTTGGCACTGAAGCTTTTTACAACTCTCCTCCATTCCGATCTGTCTGCTGCTTGGGTCTCCCAGGTATTTTGTACCTGCGATTTTTCAAGTGTGTCATGAAGAATATCCTTAAATCTCTTCAGTTGTCCTCCCTGCTTTCTTTGACCGTTCGCCAGCTCTCCGTACAGAACGAATTTCGGCAGTCGATTCTTTCCCATACGAATGATGTGTCCTGCCCATCTTAAGGTCTCAACACTGCTGCACTCGGCTCTCTCAAGTACGGTTTTATTTGAGCCTCTGTGAAACCATTTTATTCTCATAATTTGCCGTAGTTGTCTTTGCTGTAACTGATTAAGAGCCTTTAGGTGCCTCCTATATGGCGTCCAGGTTTCACACCCATATAGCATTGTTGAAACAACTACAGGGCGATATACCTACAGCCGTTTTGACAGATATATCGTGGTTGTCAAAAACCCTCTCTCGCAGCCTCCAAAATGGTCTTGATGCTGCATTTACCCTATTTTATACTTCGTGGTCAATTTTTCAGTACTGATGTACATACCTATGTGTTCCTCAGACCTTTATTAATTAGTACTCCCAGGAAATTAACTGACTGATTATATTACCTTTCCTCAATTTTTTCCCATTTAATTACAATCGCGAACATTTTTCAATTATTCACTCTCTAACGTAGTTAATTTAATAGTAACTAGTTTTCTAGTAACTAGTTTACAAGTAATAATATCAACTTGACCTTTATATTAGCGAAGAAAATTAGTGGCGTCTCTACGTGAATTAATTGAAATAGAAAATTAACTAAGGAAACAACGAGCTGGATGAAGCTCTATTTAATCCTTCTTTTGATGTTCTCCTGCATTTTCTATGACGAAAATTCATGCCTTCATCACTATCGACAAGGAAACCTTGCTAATTGAAAGTTAATATAGATTAACGTCAAATTTATTCAGCAGTCATCATTGGGAGTTATCAGCCAACCTACTGCAATTTTAATATAAATTCCCTTTCATTTAATTCTCGTGCAATTTGAATTTTCCCAGTTTTAATTCGAGTACGGGTCTAGATCGCATCACGACAGGAATGCATCCAAGTAAAGTGTCTGCGATTTCATACTAACTAAACAAATGACGCAGTGTTGCAGAACTTTCCTGATCTAGCAAAATGTTCAAATATTTAGGTTCTTAAGGTTATGAACAGTATAGAAGAGTCAAGTGGAAGAAAATATGTTTCCATAGTGTAGATAATATGAGAACTGATATAATGGATGGAAACAAATGGTAATTCACTTGATAAATTAGGGAAATTATGAGTCAATATTGACTGTTATCTGGAAATTATATAAACATAAATAAACAAGGACAATTCTATTAGGACAAACAAATATCGTATAACAGTATGATGGAAAAATATCATTCTGTATATTAGAGGAAAATTAGTACATCTTTTTTTTCTATCGGGATTACTTGAAAGATTATAAGCCCATTGTTATTTATAGATAATAGTCACTGGCTATAATTTCTAAGGAGTTTCGTGTTTTATTTCCAGATTAATAGTTTTCTCAGTTTGTTTTTATTCAGTATAGCAATGAGACACAAGAAATGAATAAGAAATCGTAACAACGTCCAAGTAATTAGAATGGGACAGAACCCATGCGTCACAAATTGTTTGCTTCAATCTTTGTGGCAAGATACGCCTATGTGGAAATAACATTCTTAGTTTAGCAGAAGCCACTTTCAAACATGTATTTATATGATTAGTGAATCTGAGTTTATCAAATCAAATTTCTCTGTAAAATTCATATTACAATTTGGCAACACCGGACTATATGCTGTCATGTCGTGTGGAGATCTAGTCGAGCTCCTCCGAATTCGTTATCAAGGAACGTTTCATTCAACAATAGTAAGAATTGATTACTAAACTGATTCATTCACAATTAACAAAGCAGGCTCGACGATAATAACCGATTCAAATGATTCTCCAGTCAAAGTGCACAATCCAGTAAAGACCCTCAATTTATCCTCATTAGTACGTTGAAAAGAAAACCCCATGAGCTAGTACATTCGAATTCCTATCGAAAAGGAAGAAACAGAGATCGCGCAAAACTGGGATCACTGAGGGGTGAAATGCTAATTCGTTTTCCGCCACGTTCGAGAGCATAATTTAAGGAGATGGTGACAAATGCCGAAATTCATCTATTGTTTGGCCCATAATTCAGCAGTTCAGACACTCGTAGTGACTTCTAAATGCTGGATTAGACCGATAACGAATTACGAGCCCTCGACCCTTTTCATCGAACAGATAAACGTGCAGACAATTCGAAAAAATAGTGCTGATTCGGCACGAAGATGGGAGTCGTAGTCTGATGCCCATTTCCTATATCATTAATGGATCTGACATTTACATTTCTAGGATGAAGTACTTCAATAATTTCTTCACCTTTCAATATTGAAAGAAATACAGGGCCGTAGCCAAGGGGGCGAAGCCATTCCAGACGGGCTAGGACCCCTCTGGAATTATTTAAGCCCCCTCTAGAAAAGATACCAGAATTATTACAAACCAAAAATGTTTATATCTGCGTTGGAATATAAAACTAGCCTATTTACAAACAAATCTACCTAATTCTAAAACTGACTTAAAAGTATTTATTTGCGGCATCTTTTAATTTGCAAAACATGTTGACGTTTTTATCATAAAATAAATTAGCGAAAAACGAGCGGCTACTAGCAGGGTTGCCAAATTTTTCATAGCCTTGTCACACTTTAGACGCTGATTTGTCGCTCAAAAGCGCAACCGTGGTTGCGACATGTTAACGGGGAAATATTGGTAACAAGTATTTTTGCATATATAATTCACTTATTCTAGCAGTTAGTTCATACGTGTTTTGCTGCTCATTTGTCGTCCACAATCGCAATCATGATTTTTTCGAAACCGCACGAAAAAATAGTGCACCCAACATGTTGCCTACTCGCCCAAATAACAATAATAGGTATTTTCGGGACTTTTTACTTAAATTACTATAACAATCAAAACCACGGTTCTGTTACAAATATCTTTATTTTTATATAAACTGTTCATAAGACATCATTACATCATCATCATCTTTGTCTGTGCTTGAAGTTGTGGATTGGTTCTGCTACTGATACATATCAGAATTAAATTTTGCATACCTAAATAGCTTTGCTAGGCTCAAATTCTTTACAGCAAATCTCATTTATTTCCAAGTGATATCTAATAGACACAACCGAATTTAACATTTTTAGTATCATTTTTAGTATTTACATTTAACAATATTCATCAATGAAAATATCCTCTCCACGAATGCATTGGATGACGGTAAGCTTAGAAGAGTAAATGCAAATAGAGTTAAATCTTTAAACATGAATTGGTAGGCTGCATTTTTTAAATCTATAACCTTCCTCGAAAAAATAATAGGCAAGAGATAGAATATTAACTTGGTTGTCTATTCATAAGCTATTCGTTTTATTTATTTACAGTTTTCTATGAGAGATTTTTAATTTATTATTTTTTATTAGAATAAATTTTTTTATTTTTCCAAAATGTTTTTCAATGAATATTTGTTTTCCAGTATACTTTTCTAGATAAAAAGACAGAATAAGCTGTATATTGCTGTCTTTTTTTCACGTATATTTATTTACGTACTATTTAAAAAACAAGCCCCCTCAAAAATTTGTTTAGCCTCCTCTAGAAAGCAGTGCTGGCTACGGCCCTGAAGAAATATCACTTGCCTTTTAAATAGCATAGTAAATAGATTAATTAAAAGAGAAAATTTTGCTGTTTAAAAGTTTTGAAAAAGTCACGAAACGTTTACTTGTCAATAAAATTGAATCGGTGATTGTTGAAAGGGTACTGAGTCCATTTTTCATTGAAATTGTATTTGATATGGGTTTCTATACCAAATTATATCCCCGACCGTTTGGTGTTGAAAGGGATTAAGTCCCATTCTAGGAAGCACTAATAATACGTACGTACTGGATTGCAGTGAGAGTTGAAAGGTACTTAAGTCGCGGACTTAGTTCCATTCAACTCTGAACAGGAGGTTGAAGATGAATAATTTGTCGTGTTTTTGCTTCATAACTAGGTACTTGTTTATCATTTGGTATGTTTGTGAGAATTATTGTTCATTTCTATGTGTTATTTCTCCAATAAAGTATATTAGTTTAATCATAACTACTTAATTTTATTTTACTGATTGTTGAATGGAACTAAGTCCCTGCTTTAAAAAAATAATAAAAAATACAAAAATTGGAAATAATAATAATTTCTCTGTAGATAAATGATTCCTCACTCATTTACTTTTATTACGCTAACTGCATGTATCAATGAAATGAAATAAATAACTTTTAAACATATTTTTTCAATTTACTCAAAACTTTCATTTTTGGACTTAGTACCCTTTCAACAATCACCGATTCAATTGGTTTTCATGCATCTAAAGCTTGTTATTGCCAATAAAAACTAAATAAATGAAGACCGTTTACGGTCGGGAACAAAGTTCTTCACGTTTTTCGAAACTCTTTTTGACGCTGAGCATATGATTTTACTATTATCTCTCTCTGTAATGTGTGTACCTAAATATTAAACACTCGAAACACGTGTACCTAAACTTATGTTAACAGTAAAGACAAATGAAAACATCACGTTATCCAGAGACTCGAACGCACATTACTATGTTAACAAATACAGTAGAATTACCTGAAGAAACAAAATTTCTGGGTGTTTTCTTAGATGGAAAGCCTACATGGGAGTCTCATATACATGACTTGAATTGGCAAACACATGCTACTCCCTGGAGGTGCTGAGAAGATATCTGGATATACCAACAGGTTATTGAAACTTTGTTTCAAATGCAGCACAGACAGACAAGAATAAATTATATATATATATATATATATATATATATATATATATATATATATATATATATATATATATATATATATATATATATATACCTACTGCAATTTTAATATAAATTCCCTTTCATTTAATTCTCGTGCAATTTGAATTTTTCCAGTTTTAATTCGAGTACGGGTCTAGATCGCATCACGACAGGAATGCATCCAAGTAAAGTGTCTGCGCTTTCATACTAACTAAATAATATATATATATATAAATATAATATATAGCAAAACGTTCAAATATTTAGGTTCTTAAGGTTATGAACAGTATAGAACAGTCAAGTGGAAGAAAATATGTTTCCATAGTATAGATAATATGAGAACTGATATAATGGATGGAAACAAATGGTAATTCACTTGATAGTTTATGGAAATTATGAGTCATATATTGACTGTTATCTGGAAATTATATAAACATAAATGAACAAGGACAATTCTATTAGGACAAAAAAATATCGTATAACAGTATGGTGGAAAAATATCATTCTGTATATTAGGGGAAAATTAGTACATCTTTTTTTCCTATCGGGATTACTTGAAAGATTATAAGCCCATTGTTAGTTATCGATAATAGTCACTGGCTATAATTTCCCAGGAATTAGGTGTTTTATTTCCAGATTAATAGTTAGAAGTTAGAAGATATCTGGATATACCAACAGGTTATTGAAACTTTGTTTCAAATGCAGCACAGACAGATAAGAATAGTTTAAATATATATATATATATATATATATATATATATATATATATATATATATATATATATATATATATATATATATATATATATATATATATATATATATATATATATATATATATATACATTAGACAAAATGTGCAGTTTTTGGAGGAAATTGAAAATCTAGTTTCATATTTGAAAAAACAAAATTCTATCTCGAGCTACGGGGGTTTTTCGAAAAATTGCTCAAAACTATTTGATCGAATATCTCAAAAAGTATAATTTTCACCAAAAATTAGTTACAGAAAAAATTTATGCATTTCAGACGTTCTTCAATTTGGTATTTTTTAAGGAAATTTGGTTCGTCTAGTTTTCGAGATATTACCATCAACTTACTTTTTTCAAATACGGACCTGTATTTTTTATTCCATTTATTAAAAAACTTTTTTTCTGATTTAACGATGTATCACATATTCATATTTGTTTGCGTTTTGATGATAAAAAGACTGGTAAGGTGGCTTAGACTACCAATAAAACAATTGCCTATTTTAATAACATAAACAGATAGTTGCAGCGTGTAATGAAAGAAACTGTTTATTAAGTTTTCAAACATTCAAACTTTTTACCATTTAATTAAATTCAAGTTATGTAATAAACCTCAAAACTTCCTTATTTTTTAAAATTACCTTTGCCAAAATTCAATGTGGATGATACATACCTAATGCATTTGTTTCATCTTTCCCATTCTCTGCCGTTACAGATGTTCCCCGTTCTGAAGGATTATTAAATGATCCGTATTGTAGCAAATTTCGCTCTAGCCTTGTAAAAATTATTCGATTCAGTAATCGCCTTTCGGGGTACGAATTTTGATACATTTGCAGGGCTCTTTCGGCACTTCGAAATGCTTTTGCATAACAAAAAAATAAATCTAATTTTTCCCATTGGAAAATGCTACTATATTGGTTTAAACTTACTTTCACACATATATTATGGATCATAGGCTTTTCTAAGCAATTGTTTCTCTTTGCTCTATGATTAAACCTATGATAGAATAAAAAAAAGTGCCAAAAATGTTAAATACTAGTTTTTTACCATTTTAATACGAACAAATATGGACATATGATATATCGTTGGAATCAGACAAAAAGTTTTTTTAAATTTGGAATGAAAAACGGAGGTCCGTATTTAAAAAACAAAGTTGAATGTGATATCTCGAAAACTAGACGAACCAAATTTCCTTAAAAAATACCAGCTTGAAGAACTTCTGAAATGCAAAAAATTTTTTCCTCACTAATTTTTTGTAAAAATTAAACTTTTTGAGATATTCGATCAAATAGTTTTGAGTAATTTTTCGAGAAATCCCCGTACCTCAAGATAGAAATTTTTTATTTCAAATCTGATACCCGATTGTTAATTTTCTCCAACAACTGCACATTTTATCTAATTTGACCAACCTTGTAGTTATTATAGTTACCGAGATAGCAATAATGGCCCATGGCAATTAGGACAACCTGTATATATATATATATATATATATATATATATTTATATATATATATAGATATGTATATATATATATATATATATATATATATATATATATATGGTTGTCTGGTTTCCCGGGTTTGTATCCGCGTATGGGCTTCGTCGTCGGCTGAACTCAGTTCAGTGTATTCACTCCGACCAAGAAGAGCTACCTGAAGATGGCAAATGTGATTTTGCCGAAACGTCGAGCAGACTTCAACAAAGACGAAGCCAGACAACCAGATTATCTCCGCGAGAACCTGAAAATCAACATATATATATATATATATATATATATATATATATATATATATATATATATATATATATATATATATATATATATAGATATCTATATATATAGATATCTATATATATATATATATATATATATATATATATATATATATATATATATATATATATATATATATATATATATATATATATATATATATATATATATATATATATTTATATATATATATTCCAAGAGATATCAATTATTGGTATAAAAGGTGTATTTCAAACATTACATTTTAAAATTAAAATTCATTGGACGTTTCAATGGAGTTTCCATCTTCATCAGCTAAAATCGGGATAAAATACAATTCAAATGCCTAAATATAAAACATATATACACATACACTAAAATAAAATAAAAAAATTTAGTGTATGTGTATATATGTTTTATATTTAGGCATTTGAATTGTATTTTATCCCGATTTTAGCTGATGAAGATGGAAACTCCATTGAAACGTCCAATGAATTTTAATTTTAAAATGTAATGTTCGAAATAAACCTGTTATACCAATAATTGATATCTCTTGGAATGAATACGATAAACAGGTAAAAATCAAGAATTCATATATATATATATATATATATATATATATATATATATATATATATATGTGTGTATATATATATATATTGCGGAGTGGAGCGCTTGTAAAACAGAAGAAAATTTTTTTTGCCGAAAAACTGCTTGATTAAATTGCAATCCAGGCAGTCATTTCAACCTTCTGTCGTATATTGGACAATTTCCTACCGAGAAGATAATGGCTTTCCCATGATCGTCCAACGTCCTTCGCTCACAGGGGGTCTAATTGCCAATTTTCCAAGGAAAATATGGATCCGTTTGAAACCAGAATGAGTAAAAACTTCCCACAGTCATGCTATATATAGCAGAAAAACGTTCTATGGGTACAACATAACCAATTTCAACATTAAATTTATTAAATAGTTGATGGAATCCGTCGTTACTACGTGCTAATTTAACATGATTAACAAAACTAAATTTGAATTTACTACGTTTATTATCACAAAATATTTTGAAAAATATAACACTGCGATTGCAATTTCGGTCACTAGACCATCATCGGGCAGATTGAGTTAAGAACTTAAGTTCTCTGAGATTCACCAAGCCTGTTATTGCTGATAATTTTCAAAAAGTGGTGCAATTTTGGAGCAATAGTTGAAAGTTGGTGAATAGGTAGTTTCGTATGATATCTTGGATAGGATTGGTTCGAATTGGTGGGGGTTGACCCCCCTGTTGAGGAAATAAATCTTGTATACATGATAAAGGGAGCAATTTTGGAGCCGGTAATCTAAATAGATGGAAAACTGGTTTGAA
Source organism: Cynegetis impunctata (assembly GCA_030704885.1). Taxonomy (NCBI): domain Eukaryota; kingdom Metazoa; phylum Arthropoda; class Insecta; order Coleoptera; family Coccinellidae; genus Cynegetis; species Cynegetis impunctata. The sequence continues at coordinate 517,828 of JARQZK010004369.1, forward strand.
ATAGATGGAAAAATCTATTCGTTCAAAATTTTTCAAACTGGCTACTTTATGAAAACCTGCTTTTCTAACGCAGCTTTCTGCAATAGAGTTTTTATTATTATTATTATTATTATATTCATATCTTTATATTTATATAGAGTATCTTAGTAAAATTTACACTGGTAAATATTGGACTTCATCATCGTTATTTTCAAGTTCTACCGAACCACTTTCACAATTAATTCTGTATTAATAAAATAACAAGAAAGTGTTAAGAGCAATTGAATGAATAATAGAGTTTATCAGTATTATGACTCGTATAGCTTCTTAAAGAAATACGTAGGGGAGACCGGGAGACAAAAGTAACATTTTGTACTTTCGCCTTGGTTTCTCGTTGGGTGTTATTATTTCGGTGAAATTGATATAGCCATACATAAATTCCGTTTATGTTCTATACATTAGCATCTCAAATTACCTTATTAATGTGTATGTTGCATGAATCATGGAAACTTTAAAGAAATTTGTCATTTGTTATTTTCGACCACGTTGGCGGGCCGAAAGTAACACGTTGTGGGTCGAAAGTAACAGGGCAAAGGGGTTTGTAATGAATATGATATGACATATTTAATCAAACAAATATTTATTGGTAAATTCAGTGACAGTCTTTTCTATTCAGACTCGCAATTATGGCACACATTATTCATTGACGCATTCAGTACTACATTTTGCATTCGAAACAATGTAAACTTTGCTCATTCAGTCGACTATTGTTAAAATTTTCTGAACAAAAGAGGTAGAAGCAATCTTCGTCATCAGATTTATTTTCCTTGTCTACAACTGCGCTAGTATTTCTAGCTCAAATTTTTTTCATATATTTATGCAATGTAACATGGCAGACATTCAATTTTTTTGCCATTGCTCTAATTTTTTCACCATCATTAAAATGCTCTTCAGCCGCTTTTCGATAGACTTCCATGTTAGTTGTTATTCGTGCGGTGGTTATTATGCGTTGTCGTGTCGCGGCATTTTGTTGAAGTAAACACACACACATAAAAAGTTTACTTAGAGTAAATAAATACGGGGACAAAAGTAACGTGTTACTTATGTACCCATAGGACTGCGTAACTTTTGTACCCTACAGCATTTTTGTTAGAACATGAACGATAACCTCGAAACGGAACATGCTAGACAAAAACGAATTTAAGCACTGTAAAATCAATCTAATCGAGTATCAATATGCAAATATTCAGATTAATATCATCCCTTTAATACTACATGAACATTAAATAAGTAAACGTCAAAAAATTTACTTTTGATCTGTGAAATCACGTAGCGTCCTCTCACACGATCTAACAGTGCGTGGCGCGAGCGGCGATTGAATGCAACTGAAGGTGGCGCCACTGGCTATCACCTGACAGCACCTAAGTAATGTTTTGACAATTCTTTAAACCTACAGAGCATTTGTTACTTTCGACCCGCCGTTACTTTTTTACCCGGTCTCCCCTATATACAAATACAGCTGCCACGTACGAATAGCCACACATCTCTAGGCCCAGTTTTGAGTTGGTAAGTATCTGGAGTGTAACGTGCGATCAATAACCAATTGCAGCTTCAATATAAAATTCCCACAAATATTTCTATACTTGAAAGGAAAATATTACATAGTGTTCAGTTCACATATCGAATTTATCCGTCTCTGAAACTGAACATGCCGGCCGCGTTGGCAAAACACATATCAATAAGCATATACGAATACAGCCGAATTTGAAAAGTTACTCACATTAATATTTCTCAGTTTTAGGCCTAGCTTTCATTCGATCCAATTGTTTGGAGTGTAACGTCCGATAAGGGACTAAGTTGAAATAATTAAGAATTCATTTTCAAGTAACAACTTTAATAGTAAATAAGTAATTTGAAAACAATTTATGTACAAGTATTCTTCTAAAATTAATTTTTTCGAAATGCCTTTTTCGTGAAAGAGCCCCCCTCATTTATTCCTCTTCACTCTCTTCGTAGCTCTCCTTGTCCAGATAATCATGCCCGTTCTTTTTCGCGTAATTCTCGTCATTTTTATGGTAAGCGACGTCTGCTTGCTGCTCTCTGTGTCCCTTATCCCGATTCGCGTATTTACCCTTCTCAAGGTATCCCTCAGCTCCGTGATTAGATTGATCGTGTTTCTTCTGGCTGTGTCCCCCTTTTTCGAAGGCTGCGCTCTCTTGACCATATCGGGAGTCTCCTTTTGCGTATTTGTTCTGATGGCCGCTGTTGTCGCTTTCGTCATAAAAAGTGTGGTCTTTTTTGTACTCATCCTTATGGTAAACCTTATGGAAACCTTTAACAAAATAAGTAATCAAATTAGAGAAATAAATTTAACTACAGTCAAACTGAAACAGGAATGGTATAAATTTTATCCCGTAGACTATTTTGCTAAAACGTGTAGTAGCATTCTGTCCATCTTGATTATATAGATGTGCCTTGTTAACAAATACAAAAAATTTACACCGTAGAATAAATTTCGACGATGTAAAACTTTTGAAAACTAAACTGAATATAACTACCACAAACAACTAATACATGAAATGATTGAGATAAGAAGTGTAAAAAATACTTTAAATAGGAAGAACGACACACAGAACTCAAGTAATATCTATAGCTATATACTTGATACGGGGCAGAAAAAATGCAGTAGAGAGCAAATGTAGGAAGAAGAAGAAAACTGACAGCCGTTATGGAATAAGTAACTTCAAGGTGGGCATTCTAAGATTCAATTTTAGAAGAGACAATATATGATTGGTTTAAGCATAATAAAATGTGTAGCAGCATGTTTCATTATTTTTATTTTACTGTGTTGAAAGCTTGGCAAAAGTTAAACTTAAATGTAAGTACTTTGTGTTCGCGGACGATACCGCTCTCGTATTTTCGGACAAAAGTGAAGAACAACTAGAAAATACCATAAACAGTAACGTGAAATTGTTTTATAAGTGGCTCTGCGCAAATAAACTTTTTCTCAATAAGGACAAGAGTGTTTACATTCGTTTTAAAGCAAAAAATTTAAAAATTGAACCTCTCACAATTCAAGTACAAAACATTCCTTCAAAAGAAGTAAAAAATTATTGTTATTTAGGACTATCAATTGACGAAAATCTAAAGTGGAACACGAATGTTCAGAGAATTTTATCAAAGCTCGTAGCACTTATAGGTGCTATGAAAAAAGTGAGTGATGAGCCTGAATTACAAATGTAAAATGACATTTTAGAATTCCTGTATAAACTCAGTTCTAACATATATGAGTCCAATATGGGGGTGTACTTCGAATAAAAACAAGGACAGACTGCAAAGATTTCAAAATCGGGCCGTCAAAAGTGTTTTTGATATCGCTTACGACACTAATTCAGAATCTTTATACAAAAACTTCAAAATATTACCTAGGTATCTATAAAAAATCTGGTAATACAAGAGCAATGCAAGTTGATCTATAGGATACATGAGAAAAAGGCTAAATCTCAAGTGGAAACCATGCAGAACTCGAGTGAACCAAATTATTGCGTGAGAAGTCCCAACAATTTGAAAATTTATTTTAAGGTTAAAAGTATGCGAGGTTTAAACCTTACAAGCTATGCGGCTGCGAATGTCTTCAATGGATTGCCCGAAGAACTCAAGAAAATAAATGATTATGGAAAATTTAAAAAAAGGCTTGAAGAATTTTTTGTACATAAGCAATAATTGTTGATGTGAATTGTCTAATTTATTGTTTGTATAATATTTTTCAGCTGTGTGGTAAGAGATTCTACGAAGAATCTGATTTGAAGTTATATTTTTGAATAAATAAAATAAAATAAATAATTTAGCTACAGTCAAACTGAAACAAGAATGATATGAATTTCATCCCGTAGACTATTTTGCTAAAATGTGTAGTAGCGTTTTGTCTATCTTGATTTTTCTTTGACCTATTATATATATATATATATATATATATATATATATATATATATATATATATATATATATATATATATATATATATTTATATATATATATATATTCATTTAGATTGGTTTTGTATCTGTATATTATAGATTGTTGGGATTTTTTCGTGGTATAACAGATATTAAATGACTAATAAAATTGGACTTAATTTACTCGACGTTTCGGCTCTATTTTTGGAGCCTTTTACAAGAGTTTCATCAAGAGTCTGTAAGATAAAATATAATTTAAAACTAGTTCACAATAAAAAGGATGATATTAAAAATGTACCTCACTACGGATCGTTTTGTTTTATTTTCTTTGGCTGTGGTAAGTTCCAGCTCGTGTGAACGACTGGTTTATGAATCCGAAACAGGTGTCGAGTCATAATCGTTTCACGTGTCTTCGCATTATGCGCCTTTTATAATATTTGGGAGTACACAGTGCTCAAATTATTCAAATTATTCTACCAACAAAAAGAAGGCGTAGCTATGGGCAGCCCGCTATCAGCCACCATCGCCCAAATGGCAATCGAATACATGGAAGAACAGATAATAAAACAAACAGAGACAAATATTACACTCTACAAAAGATTCGTGGACGACTGCCTTTTAGTGGCAGATGAGGACCAGATACAACAAATACAGAATAAATTCAACAACATCCACCCAAAAATTAAATTCACAATGGAAAAATAGAAAGACAACCAACTTAATTTTATGGACATGACT
>JARQZK010004369.1:525000-535000 GCA_030704885.1 Cynegetis impunctata
TTATTGAGAAATTAAATGTTGAACGTTTCATTTGAGAAAAAACTCGCTGTCGTTTATTTTACTGAGGAAATTAACAACAAATAGTATCAATGGAAACAACTCTACAAAGCCTACAAATCTAGAAAAGCTACGACAGAGAATTGTTCGGGAATGCCGATTGCTGACTCCGGACATCTTTTATAATGTAAGGAACGCTTTCGAAAGTAGACTGTATTATTGTATGGAAGTAAGTGGAGGTCCTTTTGAACAATTTATCCGTTGATTCTGTTTCCATTGATACTATTTTTTGTTGATTTCCTCAATAATATAAACGACAGCGAATTTTCTGTTTTTCTTGAATAAAACGTTCAACATTTAATTTCTCAATAACGAAAGACCCAATTTAGAAAAAATTACAGAGGTAATAGAGGGACAAAAGACCTTTCAAATGATGTATCACTCGACCCCCCATGCCATTGAGAAAAATATGGGGGGTAGTTGCTGACCGCAAGGGGGTGAAGTTTCGGGTATGATTTTCATATCAGAATTAGTCCCCCTAGAAATTAAAATTGACGTGTTCTTTGAAATTTTCGATCACACGTCCGTTTCTGACTTACAGGGGGGGGTCAAGTTTTCGTTGGAACGCCCTGTATATATATATATTTATATATATATATATATATATATATATATATATATATATATATATATATATATATATATATATATATATATATATATATAAAACTAGAACCATTTCAATAGTTAGGAAAAAAATCTTACAAGAATCATCGCCCTAAATTCTTCTGTTTTGTGTAAAAACAAGTATTGACTAAAAAAAATAATTTGCATTCACAATTCACAGAATATGTGAAAATATATAAGTGCAAAAGGTAATCATAAAATATTTGAAATATTGACCGCACAAAAACATTACAGATAATTCTTTATTTAGAACAAACTTTTAAATGAGTTTTCACGTTTGACTTCAAATCTTTGTTATATTCATAGGGAAATTCTTTCAAATATCTAACATAATCCACATACAAAATTTAACTGAATAATGGGGGTGGATATATAATCGTGCAATTTCACGAGAGACTTTATTAAGGGAATAATTTAAGTCCCCTCCTTTTCAGCAATCAATCATTTCCGTTACCCATAATCAACTTGGCGATGAAATAGGATACTTAGGTGTTATTATCACTCACCTGTTGTTTTGGACCCTTTCTTGTGACGATCAGATTTGCTGAACGATTCCCCACTCGCCCCCTTAGCGGCCTCCGCCTTGCTAGCGGAATACCCAGCCACGTCGTGATCGCTGGAAGCCTTACCGCCGCCCTTGGCATAGTGTCCCTTGTGTTTCTCCTCTAGGTGTTCCCCCTCATTTCCGCCGTCGTATTCTTCGCGGTTCTTGTAACCCTCCTCCCCTCTTGCTCCTTTGGCAGCGCTCTGGCTTTCATCGTATTTGCTGCCGCTTCCTTCCCCGTATTTATGATGCTTGACGATACCGGGCCCGTAACCGTAGAGGCCGTAATTGTGGTAATTAATGTAGGGCATGCTGAAACGGAGACACTTATTACTCAGTCTTTTAATTTGTGAATAGTATAGTGCATTTTAATTAAGAGCGGAGTATCTTATACCATGTTCGAGTTAAAAATAACGCAATATGACCAAATGGAATTTTCAGTTGAGTTTCTACTCTAGCAACTAGTACTAGGAACTTGGAAATAATATTCGACTGCCGCCTTCGCTTTGAGGAGCACGTTAGGATGTTGATAAGGAAATCATATTTGGTACTTAGACAGCTTTATAGATCACGTCACTACCTAAGCTTAGCTTTGAGGAACAAACTTTGTGAAAGTCTTGTATTATAAGTTTAAAACTATGGTTTGATCCTTTATTATTCATTGCTTTTATTCAACTACTAGGCGATGGTTACAAAAGATTATTAATTCTTGCTGTAGGTTCACTTTTGTACTGCGTAAATATGAGAGAGTGTCAATTTATATCAGGGAGCTTGCTTGGTTGAGATTGAATAATCTGTTTTGTTTTCACTTGGGGTCGGCAGTTTTTCGTATTCTGACATCTTCTTCTCCGCCTTATCTCAAACACAAATTAGTCAACAGAGGCGCAATACATAGCTGGGATTTGAGACATCCGAAAACCCTTGCATTGCCCCGTTTTCATTGGTCAAGTTTCCATAAATGTTTCTCGTTTAATGCTGTTTGTGTTTACAATTCCATTCCTCTGGAGGTAAAGGCGGGCAGTGTGACTAGATTTAAGCGTATGTATAAGGCACTACTATTATGCTACCAGATTTGATTGATTTTAACGTATTCTGAGATTGTTATATTTATTTTGTACTTTTATTATCATTAATCTTGTCGTCTGCAGCTTTTTGCTTATTTGTATAAATTCCTTTTTATTTTTATATTTTATTATTTCTGTTCTATCATTTAGTATTTTGTTATATGTTTACTTATTTCTTACTTAGAGGTTAAGTGGAGTAGCTTCAGCTAGACTTCGCCTCTATCACTTTTTTCTGATAATAAAGACAATTTATTATTATTATTATTACTTATGTCCATTACTTGCATCTATACATCAAGATTTAAATCTTTATCACATGAATTTTAAGGGATTGGCTCCTGCTCGAATGTCATTCAGAAAGAAACTATCAGAAATGCAACATAGCGATCTATTCTGATAATCAAGCTGCTATTAAACCACTGAGGTCCCATGTCATCGATTCCAAGTTAATATGAGGGTGCCAAAGGAAACTCAATGAAATAGTCACGGATAACAAGGTCTCTTTAGTCTGCGTTTCCGGTCAATCGGGAATCAAATGAAACGAAGAGGCTGATATATTTGCCAGAAAGGGAGAACGAACGCCATTTATTGGCCCAGGACCTTACTGAGGTAAAGAAAAATGCAGCTGTAAGAAAGAGTTTCAGGAGAAGGATAAGGCCGAAAGAGAAACACTCTGGCGGAATCTTCCAGGGATAGATCACTCCAAAAAGATCCTTCAAAACTTTGAAACAGATTACCCTCTGGAAAGATCCAGAGGGTATCTGGTTCTCAGTAGGAACAAATTCCACCTCCTCAATAGCTCCTTATAGGACACTATCGTCTCAGGAAGCTTCTGATGAGAATAGGTTTATCAAAAACTGATGAGTGTAGATCATGTGGGGAGGAGGAGGATACTTCTGTTCACCTGGTTATAGAATGCCTCGCCATTTCAAGCTAACGGAAACAATGCTTTCAACAAGAAACTTGTAGGAGGAGGACGTAACCTCCTTGGAGCCTCTACGTAAATAAATTGAAATAGAAAATTAACTGAGAAAACAGCGAGCTCGATGAAGCCCCATTCAATCCTTCTCTTGATGTTCTCCTGCATTTTTCATGACGAAAATTCATGCCTTCATCACTATCGACAAGAAAAACTTGCAAGTAAAAAAGTTAATATAGGTTAACTTCAAATTTATTCAGCATTTATTGAATGTTTTATCAGTTTACCTACTACTTGGCAGCGTCTTTGAAAAAGCTACTCCACAATTCAATATCACTTTTCTTCCATCTAGATCCTTCAACTTTGAAACTGCAAAATCCAGATGGTATGTGGATCTCAGTAAGAACAAATTACACCTCCTCAATGGCTTCCTCACAAGACACTATCGCCCCAGGAAGCTTCTGATGAGAATAGATTTATCAGAAACTGACGAGTGTAGATCATGTTGGGAGGAGGAGGATATTCCTGTTCACCTGATTATAGAATGCCTTTCCATTTCAAGCTAACGGAAACAATGCGTCGAACAAGAAATTTATGATAGGGGGACACAACATCCTTGGAGCCTCTACGTAAATAAATCGAATTAGGAAATTAAATGAGAAAACAGCGAGCTTGATGAAACTCCATTCGATCCTTCCTTTGATGTTCTGCTATACTTTCCATGACGAAAATTCATGTCATTATTGGCGCTAATCAATTTGCCCATTACTTGGCACCGTCTCTAAAAAAGCTACTCTACAATTTAAATATCACTTTTCTTCAATCTTGTTCTCATGCAATTTGAATTTTTCCAGTCAGCGTTCGCCTTATGAGTGTGCAAGCAGTGACTTACGCCATGAGAAAACCTCTGGGAAAAACATATGGCAGACCAGACGACTAATCTAATAACATTCCTAAGGCCCCGGGTTCATACTTCTCATTATTGAAATACCAGATCCTTATATTTCAGTAGTTAACTAGTTATATGCTACTTCTGCATTTAGACTTATTTAGCGCTCGTGGATCATGGAGTGCACGCATAAATGAGCATATATTGAAGAACGTAAAGGTCTTAACCTTATGACAATGAGTACACAGACGACTTTAACATCACAACGGGGATAAGATAAGGCGACGCATTATCATCCATATTGTTTGATCTAGTTCTAGAAAACTGGATGTTAATGGCTACTTCAGTACGAAAAGCTTACAAATATTCGCATACGCGGACGATATAGCAATTATAAGCAGGCGCAAGAATGAACGTGAGGAGGCTGTTGTCAACCTAAAGAATGAAGCAAGCCCAAAATGTCTCCGAATCAATGAAGCAAAGATAAAATACATGGAAGTAACGACTGGATGTAAAACTTATGAATTCGAACATGTAGAAAAATGCTCTTATCTGGGGACCCAAATGAATCAATCGAATTCTATCAGCAGCGAAATCCAGGCTAGAGTCATCAGTGGAAAACGTTGCTACTTCTCCTACAAAGAGCTAATGAAATCGAGAGCTCCAAACAGAAAGTCCAAATTAAAAATATATAAAAGTATTATTAGGACTGTTGACACTTACGGCTGTGGAGCATGGAATTTAACCACGAAAGATGAGCTGCTCTTGAGAACTTTCGAACGAAACATTTTGAGGAAAATTTTTGGACCAGTGCAAAACGAAGATGGAACATGGCGATTAAGAATGAATTTTGAGCTAGACATCCTGATAGAGAGCGCAGATATTGCGAAATTCATTAAAAGCTGAAGACTGTCTTGGGCAGGGCATGTAATGAGGATGGAAAAGACAGAACACCAAGGGAAATCCTTGAGTGGAAACCAGTGGGTAGAAGAAACAGAGGAAGACCGAGAAAAAGATGGACCAACGAAGTAGAAAGCGATCTAAAAACAATGAAAATTAAAGGATGGAAGAATTTGAGTAGAAACAGAACCGAATGGAAGAAAATCACTGAAAAGACAAAAAACCACTGTTGGCTGTAACGTCATTAAATGAATGAAAGCTCTTAACCTGATAATTGCAGATTATTGATTATTCCGGAGAATAAATGATATATGGAATGTCAGATTCGGTGCTTGTACAATTTTTCAGTTATTTCGAATAACCAGCTGCTCCAGAACTTGTATCTTTCATCAAAAAGATGGATGAGAGCAACAATCCATCCATTATGGCCGGCGAAACTCCCGGCATTCAAGTAAGTCAGTGACATCCTATTATAAATAGAGATGGAAACATCGGGCCAACTCCAATTACGAGTCATATTCAATCGACGGAAGTTGGGGCATAGTTGCTAGAGACGCAGGCATCGAGATATGCGAAATTAATTATTTAGATGAATCGTTAGTAATCATATTGATTGAGTTGATTCCAGTTGTGACTTTTGTACAAGTTTAGCCGTTTAATATTTTATCTTATATGGATATTGTAAAGCTAGGTTCACTGAAAATTTGAGAAGAAGACTTCAAGTCGATGGAGAAATTGAGATTAAGTTCATTCATGAGCTCAATTGTTGAAAAAGACAATTTTTAATTCTCAATTCCTTTTATATGTGAGGATGGGATCTCATAATTTCAGGAGCTTTTGATATTCTACAGATAGACATTTAGACTATTGAAAAACAAGAAAACAGTGTCATGGGACACCAGGTAGGAACGAAGTCGGTTATATTCGATGGATTTTTCTATGTGGCCTTTTATACAGTGGAGGTGGTCGTTAGTGTCAAAGTTTGTTATGTAATAATTGTTTTGGTTTAGAATTATTCAATTTTGATCAGATTTGACGCCAAAGATATTAATCAAGTAATTTCTGTCACATTATCAAAAATAAGAAATACCTCTGAGATTAAAATACCTAGATATTGTAAAAAAACTTTTTTGGGGTCAATAAAAACCTACAATCACCTGAAGAATAAAACTATGAATTGAATGGAATTGGTATTTACTTGGTGAAAGTTCATATTCATAACTTTACAAAAAAATAAAAAAAAAACTAACTTTTCACAGGTTGAAATAAAAATCTATTGAGTAAACGCGTTTCGTCATAACATTGACTTCATCTCGTACTAAACTATGGTATTACAAAACAATCTATTTATACAAAAATTGAATATAACAGAGGGGTTCTTAGAGAAACTAAATAACAATAAGCAATTCATTCAGAGCTGTTAGTAGGTACCTACATTGTCCGAAGCTAATTTTCAGAAGGAATTGCATATAATTAAACAAATGGAAGTAAATAATGGTTATTCACCTGATTGACAGCCTCATTCAGAGGAAAAAATACAAAATGGCAATTTCAGAAATTTACCCACTTATATCCGAAAAAAGTAGAGTATTTAACAGTTTAACATACTTGGGCAAAACTTCCGAAAACCTGAAATTGTTTTTTCAAAAACAAAATTTCAAAATTTCATATAAAACCAATAATAGCATTGGAAAATTGATTAAAAACAACAAATCAAAAGTTCATAGAGATGAACGTACTGGTGTTTATAAACTCGACTGTAACGATTGTGAGAAATTCTATATAGGACGTACAATTAGAGCCCTTTCAGACTTGGATACTGTATCAGAGATACGCGTATCCCAGATACAGAAAATACATGCGTTTATTGTACGTTTTCACACTGCATTCAGCACAGCATACCGTATCGCGATACTAAATTTCTGAATCTCGCTCATTCAGCCGCTGGCGACAGTATCCGAATCAGGGATACCGAATTATCATTGTGGCTTATGGACCTGTTCAGACTTGCATACTTTTGCGATTCAAAAAGCACAATAGCATAGGTGTACAATATTTTTATTATTCATTAGTAGAAGTGAAGTGGAATAGAACGGTTTTTCGATTGTACCATGGAGAATAAAGTTTTTGATAACGAGAAATTTATAAGTTTGGTAGAACCGAATTCTTGTATATGGGATGCAAGTAATGAAAATCATTTCGACAGAAATTTAAAACAAAAATGTTGGGTGGAAATTACAGATGTGTGAAAATTTTGAAGAAATGACAATAATTGTTCAACAAAATGAATATGGTAGGTATATTTATAAAAGTAATTATACAGTGCATTCAAAAAGGAATGCATAAATACATTAGCTAAATAAATCAAATTATTATATTATTAAAAATTCTCGAAACAAGACGATTATTTGTCGAAAGCTTACTGATTTTTACAATAATCATCTCAAGATGGATAACAAAAATTAAATGAAATATTTCAATAATATTGTTTATTAGCGGTGAATAATGAGTTTATTCGTTAATTTATATTGCTTTTAAGTTTTTACGGATTGCAGTGAAAACCCTTTAGATAAGCGAATTGATGTTTAATTTGTATTAATCAGTGCACTACTATCTAGTAACTGTTCGCAAACTATCAAGTAAATTGTAAGTTACGGAAATAAATTATACATGGTACACTGTAGTTAGGGCCCAGAAATATAATATACCACAGCATAGCGCACTCTTCAATGTCCATTTCATAAAAAGCACCGTACAGCACTGATATTGTACTGATAAAATTTATTTATAAAACTATATTCTAACAAAAGTATCTTGACTGTATCTGGCCTAAATTCTGTATCTCGCATACAGTATCTCGGATACAGTATCCTAGTCTGAAAGGGCTCTTAGAAATTTCAAAACTCGAATACACGAACACCAACGTAGCTATATTAAGCAGAAAACTGATTCTAATTATGCGTGCCATCTTATTCAAGAAAACCATACCTTTAATCACAATTATAATATATTACAATTAGAAAATAGTCTACATAAAAGTAACTGTTAGGAATCCCTATACATCAATAAATATAAAAATTCCGGAAATTTAGTTAACGACCAGATTGAAGTAAACTCCTCTCCTTGATCTGTTCAATGTAGGTACCTACTAATAGCTCTGAATGAATTGCTTATTGTTATTTAGTTTCTCTAAGAACCCCTCTGTTATATTCAATTTTAGTATAAATAGATTGTTTTGTAATACCATAGTTTAGTACGAGATGAAGTCAATGTTTTGACGAAACGCGTTTACTCAATAGATTTTTATTTCAACCTGTGAAAAGTTAGTTTTTTTTTTTATTTCTTTATAAAGTTATGAAAAACTATGAATGTTATGTCTGAAAACGTGAAATTTTTCAGCTTAATTTCAACGAATGTTTTTAAAATCTCAATGAATAGTTAGAAATTTTCTGATTTTTCTATCTTATCCCATTCATCAACCTTTCCGACTTCAGTGCTATTAAAAGTAATAGGTACCCTAGAATTATGACATTGCGATTTTCTAACTTGACGTATAATTTCATGAAAGATTCTATGAAAAATGACGGACCTCATTAGAACCGTTAAATGGGACGAAAATTCATTTTTTACGATCTAGCGTGAATAATAAAAGGATCGATTTTCAACCCGAAAAGCTGCGAATATAATTCTTCTCTCAAAGGTGTCATCTTTCATCTTCTCTCCGTCGACGTGGAAGTACTGGTAGCGACGTAACACAGATTATCGATTGTCGCAAAAAGTGTGTTCCGAATCCGCATTCGTCATATCGAATTCACCGTTTGATGTTCCGGGGAAAATCGTCTTTTGATATCCAGAACCGAGAAATCTTTTATATGCTCTGTCAACTCCATTACTTTCTGTGGTATTTCCCTCGAAGAAAATAATAGACCTTTACACTGTATCAAATTATATATATATATATATATATATATATATATATATATATATATATAAAAATATATATATATATATATATATATATATATATATATATATATATATATATATATATATATATATATATATTGCTATGGTTTTGTTTATTTGTAATATTAGAATTAAAATATATGGTACAATATTAAATGAGATTGATCAAGAAAAGGAAAACTTCAATGAATTAAAATAGAGATTAGTAAATAATAACTCAATAAATGTAAATTTAAATAATTAAAATGGAATCAAAATGATGACAAATGTAAATGTATGACTTATAAATGATCAAGCATAATTTTAAAATCAACAATATATGAAAAACTCTTGTAGAATGTCAGAAACTTAAAATGTCATTAATCGTTGGAAGTAAATATCAAGTAAATCAATAGAAATTTATGAAATATTAGAAATATAAAAGAATACAATTGATAAAATCTTTGTAAATAATAAATGGAAGAAATTAATCCAAGATAACATGCTTAATTTATGTAGAATACATATGATTATGGAAATTTTATGTATCGTAGAATCAGCTAAATTTGTATAACAGATAATAAGTTAATTGCAAGTCATTGAAGGTAGTTAATCATATATAAAGATATTAGAAGAGATTAGTTAACTATTTTATATATAAAATTATTGTAGAATAATGTAATAAAGTAGAATTTCAAGTTAGAATCAAAAACTATATATATCGAAATGTCAAATTTTTCAAGTAGAAATAATATCTGAATTAATGGACAGAATATTAAAATTTTTAATACAAAATGATCAGAAAATTTTGTAGATGAGATTAACTAAATAATTTAGGTCCAAAAATATGTTTTAATTGAAATTTTTAGAAAAATCTAATCAAATGTCATTTAATTATTCAAAATAATCAAATTGAAGTACTAAGTTTGAAAAATTTTAAATTATCATAAAGAAGCTGTTATTATTGAAATAATCAATTTCCAAAATTATTGTATATTTAATTAAATATAATGATACATGAAAATTTACAGTACCTGTTAGTATAATATTTTAAA